>JAVJIF010012457.1:0-168387 GCA_038442645.1 Agave tequilana
TTCAGTCTATAATTCTCTCAAACCAGATGGTTCATCTCAGACTCGTCAGAGCTACGATCAGTTGCTTCCCTTTGGACTTACTTGGCGAGGTACTTGGTCCTCCATGTTTGAAATAACGTCAAGATACTTCTGTCAGTGTTAGAGAAGGTTCTTTTCCTGCGGGAGCGGCACCTCTTAGATGAGTTGGAGACAGGGGCCGCTGACAGATGATAAATGTTGATTGCTTGCTCTATTCGAACTGCAGTGGCATTCAGAGATCACCACTGTGATGAGCTCTTCACAATAGTATTGTGGAGTGATTTGATGAACACTCCTTTTTTTATCAAATAATCTCTTAGATCCATTGCATGGGGATCGGAGAGATCTGCCTCGAGTCTCTCAGGATGAGGACTTCCCATTTCAGCTCTGACCTTAACCGTCAGAGAGTGAACATGACTCTTATGCCGTATCTCAGAAACGGAGGTCTCAGAGATGCAGAGCTCACATTTTGAGTTGGAAAAATGAGGATCCGTTCTCTGCAGAAGAGATGCGAGTTTCGCATTTTGGCATGAAGATGTGGCTTACATTTTTAAGAAGAGACACAGACCTCACGTTGCTAAACATCGTGTTTGTGAGGTGAAACGCGAGCCTTGCGTTCTAATGTAGAAACGCGGGCTTCGCATTCAGTTATAGAAACGCGGGCCTCATGAGCTCCGGGTTTTAATATAAAGACACGGGCCTCGCATTTTTGCTAGGAAACGCGGGCTTCACGTTCTGATACAGAGATGCGGGCCTTGCGTTAAGGATCTGAGATGCGAGTCCCGTGCTGCTTAGAAGAAATGCGGGCCTGAACCCCGCGTTCTGCATCTGCTAAACATATGGATGGCTTTTTCAGTTTTTTTTCATCTGTTGTCAATATACGTGACGCCTTTGTCGGCTTTCAGCATTTCGGTTATGTTCACGAGTTGTTGAGGACCCTCGGTAACCTTGAGTTGAAGAATCTAGAGAGGAGAGGTATGGCGAGATTGGCCTTCATCATCATTGGTCTTCATCATCATTGGCCTTGTGTGAGATATTGACGCGGGCCACATGTGCTGTTGCATCCACTTCTACCTGCTGACGACGAGCGCGATGCCTTCGCCGTCTCTCGGCATTCCAGTTGAGTCGCAGAGGTTGTTGGGAACCCCCGTCGTCCGAAACTGGTAATGCCTTGATAGAAGATGGCGAGAAGATTGCTCTCTATTGTCATCTTGACTGTGGGTTATGTAAAAGTCTCTAAAGAGATGTTGGGGCTGACCACGTTGTCTGGCGCCACCACTTTCTCGTCGGTTGAGAAAGATCACAATCCCCAACAAAGTCTCCATCTCTTGTAAGTGTCAAAAAATTTACAATTGCAAAATTCTTTTAATTGAATAAAAGATTACAATGGATACAATCTGATTACAAAAGAGAAGAATCTTTTGATTGATTCTCCTCTTTTTTTAAAAAATTGGGTTCTTTATGTGGCGGTGGAGAGTGAATCTTATTCTCCGTTGACCAGTTGAACGTCAAGTTCCTCTTGTGCATCCTCTCTTTGGATCTACTGAAGGAGTAGCACATCTCCTATCAGTAATGGAATCTTAAAAAGTTTTAAAGACTTGAACTCAACAAGTTAACAAAAGAGTTGAACTCTTTCCAGGCTACAAGAGCTTCAAGGTCGAACTCTAGTGAGGTAGCCCTCCCCCTCTACCTATGGCTTCTTGAATTCCTCCACCAGAACTCTCCTCTTTAGCCCCTTTATGGAGGTCCCCCTCCTCTAGCTATCATAGCTTTTATAGAGTAATTGGGGTGTAACTGCCCCCTTAAAACTCTCCATTAATGGGGATTAATCCTTCATTAAGTGGGAAGAATGTGGGTGTGATTGAACCAGTCATGGCTGACAGTTACAGTAGAAATGCGGGTCTCGCGTTGGACACGGACTTCACTCTGATGTTGAGATGCGGAGCTCACAGGCTCGTGTCTGTGTTGGAATGTGAGCTGCTCAGGCTCACGTTTGAGTTGAAACATGGAGCTGGCTGAGGACCGCATTTGACAAAGAACGCGAGAATCGCATCTGACGACCTCTGCGTTTGATAAAGGACGCGAGGTCCGCGTCTGAGGTTGGAACGCGACCTCCGTGTTTGACAAAGGATGCGAGGTCCGCATTTGGCAACCTTCGCTTTTGATAAAGAACATGAGATCTGCGTCTGACAACCTCCACGTTTGACAATGGATGCGAGGTCTGCGTCTGACGACCTCCGTGTTTGACAAAGGACGCGAGGTCCACGTTGAGGTTGGAACGCGACTTCTGTGTTTGCAAGGTCCGCATCTGAGGCTTTGTTTTTTAGTAATTTTTTAATAGCCTACACCAGAATGCAAGGCCCACATTCAACAAAACGCGAAGGCTGCATTTCAACTCAACGCGAGGTCCGTGTTTTAACAAAGAAATGCGAGACCCGCGTTCAGTCAAAAAGCCATCACCCCTATGGGTTTGAGGCTAGTTTTCTCAGACGTCCCCCTCAACGGACCTAAAAGCTACCTGACAAGGAAGAGAAGCGCCCATCAGATCACCCCTTGATGATATTGTGAGCAACTAATCTCAGTAGTGCTCTCTGAT
This sequence comes from Agave tequilana, assembly GCA_038442645.1. Lineage (NCBI taxonomy): Eukaryota > Viridiplantae > Streptophyta > Magnoliopsida > Asparagales > Asparagaceae > Agave > Agave tequilana. Next base: position 2,615 of record JAVJIF010012457.1, read on the forward strand.
TGCTACTGCGGCTTTCAGATAAATAAACCTTTGGTGTTTAGTCGATTATCAACGGCTTCAAAGTCAGTCAAAAGACTATGATCCCATAAGAAAAAATTATTCTCCAATGTCGAGTACCCAGAGGTGACTGCGAATATGGTGGAGCCGAGTTCCACACTAAGTAAGTTCAAGGGGAAGCAACTAGCTGTCAGCCAGAGGAGTCGGATGCTGAGCAATCTCCAGATTTGAAAGATGTCCTTATTGAACCCGAAGGGGTCTACCAGCACACTCAGACCCATACAATGACGATTGGCCCAGTCGACTATAATCTGTTGGCTAGGGGAATTGAAGTGAATGATGAGCATTCCGCCATCATCAAATCCAAGACTTCGAATTCCAGCTCGAGGACAACCTCCTTTGCTTACATGGTGAAAACTTCCGAAGAGATGGCTAAGCAATTCAAAGAGCAGGCTCGAGTCCAACGGGAACAGTTTGATATTATTCGAGCCTAGTAAGAATCTATTGATACCGTTAAGCAGATATTGTCACAACTGCTTAAGGACAAAAAGAAACGAAGGCCAAGACTCCTTCAAAGAAGTCTAAAGGCAAACGGAAGGAAGGGGAGAGCTCATCCTCTGCGAACACCGAGAATGAAGAACCCTGAGCCCCAAAGTCTTCATCTTAAGAGGAGGACAACTCAGAGAATGGGAGCACTGATTCCAAAAAAGGAGTAAATTGGAGCAATACCTTGAGGCCCTCGACAATCAAGACGGACTCCAAGAAGTGGGGATAGTCTGACGCTACCCAGCAGAATGGGATACAGCTCCCTAGCCTCCTAAATTTAAGGCACCGACCCTTCACACTTTCGAGGGTAGAAGGTCACCGAACCAACATATATACTACTTCAAATCCCAAATAAGGAATGTTAGTATCGAACGATGCCATTTTGGCTCGTTTATTCATTGACATTCTTAAGAGAGTCGCCTTTGAGTGGTTCATGACACTTCTTGCCGGCTCAATTAAAACATAGGCTAACCTCGAAAAGTTGTTTTTGTCACGTTTCTTTGAAGACGATCGGTTGATCTCGGTGCCGACTCTCCTTGCAGCCAAGCAGAAGAAAGGGGAGTCTATTAAAACTTTCGTCAAGAGATTTTAGAGCATGGCGCCTCCGTTGTCCTAGCAGCATGACCCAGTCCACATTGGTCAAGATATGCAGTTATAATTTGCAAACTTTCCTAATCGCTCAAATGGGAGTAGCAGAATGTCACACGTGGAAGCAGTTGGTGTTATAAGGAGAATAGGCAGAAGAGATCGTCGCTCAGGTCAGGGTTGAAGAAAAAGTCAACAAGCTGAGACCCGACAAGTCAATGTGATGCGCATCAGAGTTATCTTCTCAACAAGAAGAAAGGATACTCTGGCGACAGAAGTCAAATCACCTTCAAAGACCCAGTCAGTCAGAGGAGGCATGGCTTCAGGTCAACCGCGTGGAAACATCCTTCAAGGATGAGCATATGGTCTATTTATTCAAGTTACTCCAAAAGAGTAACATACTCAAGCTTCTGGAGATCAGACGGCCCGAAGAGGTGGGAAAGACACAAGATCCCAACTACTATTTATATCGCAAGATGCTGGGACACCCTACCAAGAACTATTATATCTTTAAAGATGTCCTTCAGGTTCTGATCGATGCAGGGGTATTGAAGCTTCTTCCAGAACAGAAAAAGGTGACCGCTAATATGACGACCATATTACCGATTCAATTTGGATGAAATCTTCTGCTAGCACCAACCGGAGTGGTTTCTCATCCTGAAAGGAAAACTTAAAGTGGTCAATACTGATCCTCACTACCAAAGGGAGAAAGGACTTATCCTGGTCCTACTCCTCAAGGAGAGACAATGTGGGTTCATCCTGACATTATCGAAGGCCAGCAGTGGACAACTGTCACGAGCAGAAAGTTCAGAGACAAGGTTAAAGTATCCTCAAGCAATGTGGTAAGCATTTCTATAAGAGAAACTAAGGAAGATGTCGCCTCCCTTACTAGTTCGGGAGACGAGGATTCCGCCCTTGTTGCTGACACGGGCACACCTCCCATATCAAAGACTCGATCTGATAAGCAGTACCTGAAGCAGTATGGTGAGCCGAAAGCAAACTTTCTCACAACCAGCTGAGGAGACAATCGAGTAGTCCACGAGACCATCCATGAAAAAATAGAAAGAGCTTTGATACGTTAAAGCTCTTTCGAAAAGCAGTGCGGGACCATCAACACTCCCTTCCATTTTGATCTTGGCTCAACTAGCCAACATACCTACTCGAATTACTCTCTATGAACTCCTGAGGCTTTTCAAATTCACAAGAGACGCTCTAAGAGAAGCATTAGCAGATGCAGAGGTTTTTCATAACTCACATTCCTACTACATGTCAAGAGGAAGATGGCAACCATTGCCACCATGCCTCGAAGCAGCTTCCTTGCATCACCTTCACTTAAGAAGACATGCAAGTCAAAGGGAAGCATGATAGACCCTTGTACTACACAGGGTATATCAGATCATCTGAAGTGAGCCGTATTCAGGTTGATCTAGTATCCGCGTTGAGCATTATGCCCCGCAGGGTCATGCCACATTTGGGGATCTCCACCCGTCGATTGAGTACCACTCAAATAACCATCTATGGCTTTAATGCCAATGGTACGCGCCTGATGGGAAAAATCAAGCTCAGGTGTCATATTGGGTATCTGAAATTAGAGGTGACATGTTATGTCATCGACGCTGACACCTCGTATAATCTGCTACTAGGACGACCTTGGATTCACCGTAACGCCATCGTCCCATCCACTCTTCATCAAGTAATGAAGTACGTTGGTGAAGCTGGAAAAGTGAGAACGTTGATTGCCAAAAGGCATCCATTCAAAAAAGTTGAGAATTATTTTACTGATTTTCTCCTTTATCAAGATTCTCTTGAGCTGATGAGAATCCACACCTAAAAGAACTCGACTTTGACAATAAAGTAGATATAGAGCCAGAAGAAGACGATGTCTCTGAGAAATAAACTCTTTATAACGAGCATTGGCAAGCTCGATTCTAACACCACCGCTGATATTGAAGGCGAGTGGTTCATCAATGAAGATCTAGATTTGGCTTACTTTCTGCATTTGCTTCGGATTCTATACTATCAGATACTAGCACTGACATGGACAGTGATCCTTGGTTAGCAATTAATGCCCTAACATTATTGCATGCACCAACGAAGTCATCCCTCCTCCTGGTACGTGAAAAGAAAAGAGATGCATACAATGCCTTCTTTGAAGTACTGACAAAAAGGTCTAAAGCCAATTCTATTCGGGCAGATTGACACGAAGCCCGTAGCTTGCGAAAGCTACGGGAGTAGTTCTGAGTCTCCACAATTCTTTCATCATAGACAAAAGTCATGTCACATGATGGAAAGAATGGGGTATGATTTCACCAAGGAATTAGGCCTTAATTTTGGCAAAGAAAAATGAGCACTATTTCATTTTTTTGTACCAAACGGAAAAGACCCTGACTACTCTCACAAAACCCCAAGAGGACTCGGTTATGTATCCATGCTAGTCTCGTCAGATTCCAAGTCTGAAAAAGAGGTCTATCTTGACAGCTCGTCAGTAACATCGTAATGGGACTCTGACGTCAGCATCGGCGATATCTTCAGAAGTCTCTCAGTGAACATGGTATCAACCAGCCACGTTGAAGATGATAGACAAGATACTTTCAAATCTGAAGAATTAATCCAGTTGAACACTGATACGTGGATTAAACACTTAAATACTCTTTAGGATACGCGCTTTGAACAATGCGAATCACCTACTGAGGATAAAGTGACTCGATAAATCTTGGAGATGAAGCTAACCCCAAACCCATCTTCATAAGTGAGAGCTTGCCACCTTCCAAGAAAGAAGACCTAATACATCTCATACGAGAGTATATGGACGTCTTCACTTGGAATTATGAGGACATGCTCGGGCTCGATCCCCAGATTGCTATGCATCGACTCAACATCATCCTGGACGCTAAACCAGTCAAACAACAGCAATGATGGTTTCGTCCTGAGATCATAAAAACAATCGAATTAGAAGTCAAAAGGCTTATAGACTCTGGTTTCATCAGGGAAGAAAATATCCCGATTGGGTGGCCAATATTGTTCCCGTTCCCAAGAAGAACAGAAGATCCAGATTTGCATCGACTACCACGATTTGAATGCCGCCTACCCTAAAGACAATTTCACTCTCTTAATCACGAATATCATGATTGACAATACGTACGATTTTGAGAGGATGTCTTTCATGGATGACTTCTCAGGATATAATCAAATAAAGATGTACCCTGAAGATGAAAAGCACATATCCTTCAGGACGCCTGTGGCAGTATATTGTTGCACAGTGATGCCTTTCAGCTTGAAGAACACTGGTGTGACATATCAACGTGCCATAAATACGATCTTTCATGAGCATATATGTAAGGCTATAGAATGCTATGTTGATGACATTACTATGGAAAGTCGCGACAAAGGCAATCACCTCGCGGACCTGAGGAGGACGTTCGACATCATGCGGGCTCGCCAGTTGAAGATGAACCCAATCATGTCCTTCTTGGGAGTAGCCAGTGGTAAAGTCCTTGGATTTGTCATTGCATCCAAAGGAATCCATTTGGATTCTGAGAAGATTCGTGCCATCCAAGAGATGCAATCTTCGAGAAATTTCAAAGAACTCAGAGGTATATAGGGACCATTGGCGTACATCTGAAGATTCATATCAAATCTCTTAGGACGCTGCCAACCCTTCACCAAGTTGACGAAGAAGGAGTCTCATTCATCTGGGACAATGCTTACCAAGAAGCATTTGAAGAGATCAAGGGTACTTCACACACCCGCCGGTTCTGGTAGCTCCTGTATCAGGAAAGCCTTTCCTGTTATATGTACGAGCGATGGATCATTCTTTGGGAGCGTTACTAGCCCAGAACAATGATCAAAACTACGAACAGGCAATCTATTACTTAAGTAGAATAATGATTGGGGCAAAGCACTATTACAACCTAATTGAGAAGGTATGCTTAGCATTGGTCTTTACTGTCCAGAAGATGTGACACTACCTCATAGGGCAATGCATTCAAGTCATCTCTAGAGTTAATCCTTTGTGATTGCTAATGACAAGTCTATCTTCACTTAATAGCAGACTGACAAAATGGGTTATATTGCTCTCACAATATTAGATACAATTCATGCCACAAAAGGCGGTCAAAGGTCAAGCTATGGCGGATTTTCTGACCGATCATCCAGTTCCAGGAACTTTATAACTTTATGATGACCTCTCAGACGAGATCACTGAAGTTAACTTGATTAACGCCCCCTCGAAAGAACAAGTGTGGCAGCTATTCTGTGACGGAGCATCAAGAACGAATCCTGAGGGAAATATCATCGCAGGTGTGGGGGTAGCACTTATCTCTCCATACAACTATGTGATTTGTCGTGCATTCTCGCTAACGGAGCCGTGTTCCGACAATGTCTCAGAATATAATGCTCTTTTGATTGGGATGCAACTTGCTGAAGAAATTGGAGTCAGAAATCTCGAAGCATACGGTGACTCGAAGCTCATCGTCAACCAAATCGCGGGGAGTATGAAGTCTGACATGAAAACTTGGTACCCTATCACAATGCAACCATTATCATGGCAGAGAAGTTTAAAAACTTTTACATTGACCAAGTACTGCATCAGCAAAATGCACATGCAGATGCACTAGCGTCCCTCGCCGCTTTGTTAGCCCTTCCAGTCGGAACCATTGAGAAAGTACTCGTTTACAGTCGCGACTTGTACTACTGCAAATTTGCCCTTAAAGGTAGTAAAAATCCAAGAGGAAACCTTCAAGTTAAAGAGGTTCTTGAGACTTTGACAAGTGTCGAACCTAGGGATTGGCAATTCCTTTACATCGACTTCATCTTATACAACATATTTTCTAACGACCCCAAGGAGGCAGCTGCCATTAGAAGGAAAGCTTCTCGATTTTATTACAATACGATCATACAGACATTGTATCGCCGATCATATGATGGAATCCTGCTCTGATGCCTTTCACACAAAGAGGCACAGGAAGCACTCAAAGAATGATGGTATGTGTGAAACTCACCAACCTGGACCAAGCTCGGAGATCAGCTCAGAAGACTTGGCTATTATTGGCCGAAGATGATCCCTGACGCATCGGCTATGCTAAGCGATGTTATGCATGTCAGATCCACGGTGACTTTATTCATCAAGCACCAGGACGACTTCACCCAACGTCCTCCTCATGGTCATTTGAGATGTGGGGAATGGACATTATCAGACCAATCAGTCCTTCAACATCTAAAGGACATCAATTCATCTTGGCCATAATGGATTTCTTCTCTAAATGGATGAAAATTGTTCCCATGAAGGAAGTAAAAATACCAAACGTGATTAAGTTCATAAAGCATCACGTTCTCTACCATTTTGGTGCCCCGACGAGTCGTCCACGATAATGGGCCCCAATTCGTCAGCCAAGCATTCCAGAGGTTCTGTAACAAATTCAGAATTCAAAGTGTGTGATCAACGGTATACTATCCAGCCGCTAATGGCCTTGGAGAAGCCTTCAACATGACTATCTAGAAGCTTCTTAAGAAATTCATCTCGAAAAGTCAACGCGACTGGAACGACAAATTAGGCGAGTACTTATAAGCTTACTACACAATAGTGAGAACCCCGACAAAAGCTATGTTATTTTCTTTAGTGTACGAATGTGAAACTGTATTCTCACTGGAGATCCAGATCTCATCTCTGCATGTTGCTTTGACAACCAGAATGGTAGATTAGGATAAGCGCCGACTGTGCCTCCACGTGTTGGAAGCTTTAGACGACAAACGTCTGCAAACCCAATAATAAATCGAGCTTTATTAAGCTTGGACTGTCAGAGCCTTCAATAAGAAAGTCAGAGAACAGGTTTTCAAGAAAAGCAACCATGTCTTAGTAGTCAGAGGACCCATGATCATAACTCATAAAATGAAAGAAAAGTTCCAACCCAAATGGAAAGGACCATTTGCAATAGGGTCAGTCTTAAATTGAGCATACCGCCTCATAAGTCCAGACGACGATATGCTCATGATGCCAATCAACAATAGATTCTTGAAGAAACACTATCCTTAACAGGACCCTTCTCATGATCAGGTTAATATTACACCTCTGATTAAGATTTTAAGATCCAAGATGTTTAGAAGAGCATCGAAGAAGAGCTCCTTCCTTCAACGGATCACAACACGGTCGATCGACGCCGAGCCTACCAAGCATTGTTAACATCCCCATGAACGATGTTAATAGTGAAGAGACAAAGTGCGAAACTTCAGTTTTAGCCTAGTCACTCTTTTCACGATCAGGTTAACGCTACACCTCTGATTACAGCATCCAGATTCAAGATGTTTGGAAGAGCATCGAAGAAGAGCTTCTTCCTTTAACGGATCACATCATGGTCGATCGATGCCGAGCCGACCGAGCATTGTTAACATCCCCATGCACGATGTTAATATTAAAGAGACAAAGTGTGAAACTATAGTTTTAACCTTGTTACTCTTCTCACGATTATGTTAACATTACACCTCTGGTCAAGATTTTCAGGTCAAGATGCTTAGAAGAGAGCCCGGGAAGAGCTTCTTCCTTCAACGAATCACATCATGGTCAATCGATACTGAGCCGACTGAACGTTGTTAGCATCACCATGCATGATGTTAATATCAAAGAGACAAAGTGCAAAATTTCAGTTTTAGCCTTGTCATTTTTCTCAAGTACATCTACTTTACATCCGACGGCCTCCGACGACTAAAAGATAGAGGAAGTAGTTGGTGTTTAAGTCCAACGGAAAATCCTTGACAATTCATCATGCTGAGGGGAATAACATGACTAGCCCAACTCAAACAATAGTTGGTAAAGGCATACCAAATTCTTTAATAGCTGAGGGTTTCCTTAAAATCTTGAGGGACCTGATCCCACTTTTTCCTCCAAAATCCCTTACCAATTCTCATTCATGGAATGGTGAGACCTCAAAAGAAATTGTAATTATTTTCGTGGCAAAATAATTACAAATCAAACATGTCAAGTTAATATTACATCTCTGACATACCTCATTGTTAACACTATACCTCTGACAGTAATTTCTTGCAATACTCCCAGCGGATAAAATTTCAACTTTTTAATTATCTTTAATGGAATGACAAGTCTTCCGAATTGCTCAAATCACGAAATCAAATTTCTCTGTCAAGTTAACACTACACCTCTAATCAAAATTGCTCATATCGCAATATAAATCCTTGTTAAGTTAACACTACACCTATGACAGTGGTTCTCTCGACTTTCCCACTGAAAATGGGACATTTGATGCTAAGTTAATATCATATCTCTAGCATCAGTTTCATTATTAAGTTAAATACTACACCTATGATAATGATTCTCCCTCGAGCTTTCTTATCGAAGCCGAGATGCCAAATGCTAAGTTAATATCACACCTCTAACATTCACCTCGATGTTAAGTTAATGACAATGATTTTCTCAATTTTCTCAATGAAAATGAGATCTCTTTGATGCTATGTTAATATCACACCTCTTGTATTCACTTCCTTGTCAAGCTAATATTACACCTCTAATGGCAAAAATTTTCATAAACCCCTAGTGAATTTAATTTCACTTGTTATTCTTATCAATAGAATAGCGAGTCCACAAAATTCGTTCAGATCACAAATTCAAGTTTTGTCAAGTTAACATCACACCTCTGACAATAACCTTTTTAAATTTCTTAAACGGACTTTCCAAACTTTAAGTTGTTATATTAATTGTCACCTCTTGCAAGTTAAAAGTAATCACTTTCATTTGTCTAATTTTCAAAGTACAATAAGGAAAGTCAGGACAAGAAGAAGGCAAATTTATCACTTTTATTTATATCAAAATTTAAAAGTGATACAAACAATTTCTTATTCAATAAGATAGAAGTGTTACAAAAAGGAGTACAAAAAGTCACTCTTGCTCAGCAGAAGATTGTACTCACTCCTTGAAACGTTGGAGATCCCTTAAGCATGCCTTTTTTAATGTGGCCATGAACAGTAAGCCCACTTCCTCTCCTCTTGAGAAAAATAGTATTCCTTGAGGTTGAAATGTAGTGGAACATCTGATTCCACCCGACCAACTAGCGTGAAAGTTTTCCTCCCTCACAAGGCCGTAATCCTTCACTTAATGAAAGATCTTGCCACCAGAAAGTCATTCAATGAGCATGTATTCTTCGTCGCTGTCACTTCTTTGAACAAGATTGATGAAGAGAGAATCTGAGACCTTATTGTGTATGATCAAAATACTTAAGGGTATTCAATCTGAATCTGAGTCTGAAACAGATTTCTGATCTTTGTTGAATAGTGAACAGTAAAATTCGGCTACCTGGCCGAACTTTAACTTGATTTGACCTTACACTTTTATTAGATGTTTTTTCATAATTTATAGACTCTTTTGACAAGTCTATTAGGTCTCTGGATGTCTGAATCTTGAAATATACTGTTGCAATCATCTCTTTAATCTCGATTTTCTATTTTTCAACTCTTTTCTCTAATTTGTGCTCTTAACCTAATTTCTGCATAAACATAAACAAAAACACCCATGCAATATTAAATGTGTATTAAAAGTGATATAAAAGTGGTACAAAATATAGATGATAATCATAATTATCACTGATCAAACAAGTCCTTAATCCTCTATAATGGATATCGATTCCGAATTATGACCTTGTTTAACTCTATGTAGTCAATGCACATATGAATAGTATTGTCTTTCTTCTTCATGAATAGGACTGCTGCTCTCATGGCGAATGACTCTGACGAATAAAGCCCTGAGCTCTAATCTCCTCGAGTTGTGTCTGTAACTCACTCATCTCAATGGGTGCTATACGATAGGGTGAACGGGACATAGGTATTATACCAGGCTACAACTCCATACAGAACTCAACCTCTCTGTAAAGGTAAACTACAAATATCCTGAAAGATATCCTTAAACTCAGAGACCCCTCGTATCTCTCTCGGAGTACCACTCTGATCCCGCGACCACACCTCCTCGATATGGGCCAAAAAAGTCTTACTAACGGACTCCCCCATGAGGTCGCTACAACAAACTCGGCTCTAGTAGGAACTCTCAAACAGACTGTCTATCAAAATAGTCAATTTTCGCATGGTAGGTTGACAACCAATTCATGTCCATAATCACATCAAACTCAGACATGAAAAGAAAGATAAGATCAACCATTAACTGTATATCCTCTAGGCCGATATCATGTCCCCCACTAGAATAGAGAAGTCACCTAAAGGTGTCACTACTGATAAGGAAATGTCCAAATTATCAGATGTCAAGTGCAATATACACATGAATGACTGAGATATGAAAAAAATGAGATGCTCCAGAATCAAACAATATCCTGACTGGAAAGAAATTCATGAGGAATGTACCTTCCACTACTGCTCCATTCACTCTATGATCCCTCAGAACGATAGTAAATATCTGCCCCTAAGATGGCGGCTGCTGAACTGATTAGACTGATGCAATCAGTTTGGTATCCAGATCATGTCAAAACTTGTACAGTGCATGTATCTGTCCCTCTAATCATGGTGGTGGCACATGTACCTGAATCCTCTGTTGTTGTGGTTGAGGCTGCAGCTGGTGTTGCTGATACTGTCGGCGCTACAGTGGATGTTGCTGTGGTATTTTCTGCCCCTTCTGAGGTTGTTGATATCCTAACTGAAACTGTCCATGGCCTTACCCGTTGCCTCTCTCCCTCCATTCCTACCAGGTTCATCTCTAAGCTTACGACATTGTCTAGCCAGATGGCCCGGTAACCCGCAGTTATAGCAAATTGTAAGTTCCCTAGTTAAAAGTACTGTATTTTTATTTTTTCTAAGTATTTATTTTGATTTACTGATTATTTTTATTAATCAACTTAATTTATTATTTTTTTCCTGTGATTATTATTATTAAATATGCAAATTATTTTTTTAGAAAATGGTGATTTGGCTTTATATATATTTACCAAATTTCTTATTAATATTTTTAATTACTTATTACTATAACTTCGATGATTATTTTTATTATTAATAGATATTATTAGTGGTAGTTATTACTATTATTATTATTCCATTCTTATTATTATTTATTGTTATTATTATTAGTGTTGCTATTATTCTATTTATTATTATTAGTGTTATTAATATTATTATAAAAATTGTTATTGCTGTTATTATTTATTATTAAGATTGTGTAATGTTATTTAAATTATTATTACTATTATGGTTAATTATTATTGTTTTTAATATTAGTATTATTATTAATATTGTAGTGTATTCATTGCATTCCCATATATCCCAATTCCTATTCCTAAATCCTATACTCATATCCGTACCCTTTATCCTATTACCCATTGACCCATTTGGATCCAACCCAAAACCCGTTACCCATACCAAATAACCCATCTTATATAATCCTAAACTTAACCCTAATCCTAAACCATCTCCACCCCACCTTCTTCCTCTGGTAGTTGCCGCCAATACCCCACCACCGTGAGCCCCAACCCCCCATGCCACTGCCTGTCTCCCCCACCGACCCCAACCACACACACTTGTGTATATCTGTACGTAGTTGCTTGTTTGATAGTGCATGCTTATGTGAGCGGAGTTATTTTGCATGAGATAAGACCACGCCGAGCCCCTTCTCCTTCACACCCGGCAATATTCATCACAATGTGATGATCTCAGTTGCTTGGTAATAATTTGGTTGTGGGTATGAACCTTGTTTTCATTGGGATGTTCTTTTCAAGTCTAGCTCACGGCAACAACAAGCCAAGTTTCCAACATTTTGGCCTTGAAACATCCCAAGTCCGAGCCATTTTCTGTCTCCCCGTGGATCACCGTAGGCGAGTGTGAACGCACCCACGCCCTTCGCGGCGAACTCCTCTATCCAACGACATCCTCCGCGGTCTCCGACGCCTCCACCAGAGCCTCCGTCGGTGCGCTGCAAATCGGCTCGAGGTTAGTGTATTTATTTGTGTAAGGGTGAAGTTGTAATAATATGAAAGTTTAATTAAAATGTGTAGGGGTATGTTGGTAAATATATATGCATGCATGAATTATGTTGGTAGGGTAAACTTGTAAATATTGGGAAGTATTATATGTATGTTGGTAAATAATTATGTGCATGTATGGGTATTATAAATACTTATTTGTGCATGCATATTTTTAATGAATAGGGATATTAATGTTTTAGTAAGTGAGTTTTTAATTAAAGGTATAATATATGTATGTAAGTGTGGGTATGTATGCATGCATGTGTATATATATGTGTACACTCGTATATACGTATGTATATGTATGTACGTGGGTGTACACGTATGTGTCGGTGTGCTCGGGTGGGTATTAAGTGTACATTTATATTTATTTGTATGTTCGGTTGTGTGCTACAGCATTTCAGATTTGTTCGGTGAGATCTGAACCCAGCTACAGGAGATCCAGACCCGATCCAAATTCGTGCTCGTTGTGGACCCGATATAATGGTGATTCGAAGACCGATGCATGAGATGATCCATAGACCAGTACCGGTTCATGAGTGAAGACCAGAACGCGATTCGGTTCCGAAACCACGTCATTTTATGTGAATATTCGTTCTTGTGTATTTACCGTTGTCGGTATGCATTACAAGTGCTCTTATCATTTCATGTAACTTTCTTTTATATTTTATCAGTTTGATTACTTGTACCACTTCATGAGACATCTGTGATTGTTCACTTTATTTACATAGTTGATAGGAGCTTGTATCAGTATCATTTCATGTGTTGGTAGTTTGACGCTTTTGGCTTAGGCCTAGTTTTGATATACCTTAGATAGTGACTCATTTTGATCCACTGGTTAGTTAGCCCAGTTTATATTTGAGGACATATGACATGTTTCATATAGAGTACTTCTTAGACTTGTTATTCTTTCATTTGGTAATAACTTAGGTGATGATTCATTCGGGCATTGATGACAGACTTGTTATGTTGTTACCTTACTAAGAGATCGGATTACTTGATCTTAGATCAGTATATGGACTTAGTTGGAGTGTGGATTGATCTGGGATTTATGTTATTTACATTGGATATTGATCAGTATTTAGATGTGACTATTTAAGTTAGATTGTGATTTATATTGATCTTGAGTTGGAGTTAATCTAAAATTTACATTCTTTATATCGGATCTTGAACTCATTAAGATAGGTTTAACATAGCTGGATTTATAGTTGTGAGTATTGGGATTTATTTAGATGATATTTTGTTGATGTTGAGTATCAGAAGTAGATATTCTAGACCATAAGTTGTTTGAGGATGATTCCCTACTTAGATATGATTTCGGTATGTGTTTGACTTGTTGATCTCGAGGATATATCATGTACTTCATGTTTAATTATTGATTACTTCAGTTAATAGAGATTGAGTTATTGTGATAGTGATCTATTCTATATCAGTGATCTTTTATTTCAGAGTTATCAGATGGCAGTTTTCACTTTATCGTTATTGGTGAGACTATTTGTTAGTGATCATATGACATGTTCAGAGTTTATATGAGTTGGTAGATATCTGTATCAGTTACCAGTTGTTAGTGGCACCTTTGTGTTAGTGGCTATATCTCCAGTATTCTATTTCAGATGTCAGATATTAGTTATCAGCTACTCAGTTGTCAGATATCACAGGTGTCAGATATCAGTTGTCAGTTGTCAGATTATCAGCTATTATTGATATCATTAGTTGTTGGAGATATCAGTTACTCTTTAATAATAACTCACATCGATTGCTTATTAATAAAAGACACCATAACTCGGGGAACAGGGGTAATTGCCTGATGATGCATGTCGTGTATTTTGGAAGGATTTCTTATGGTACCAAGTTGTGGGTTCCAACCATGGGGAACCAAGGTAGTACTGGCTACCTATTCAGTTGTCAGCTGTCAGGGTTATGCCCGAATTACGGCGCCACACTAGTCGTCTTTTCGTGTGGGTCTGTGGTCTTCAGATATTAGAGCCTTGCGGCTTGTCCTGGTTCAGCGCCAGGGGTGTTAGACCGTGGTACCGGGCATGCACGGTACTCTTTCAAAACACATGCACCATATTGGCAGGCACTTGTGATAGGTAGTAAAAAGTGCATATTTATTACTATATTTACTATCATATTTCCATATTTATTCCTATAATTATGCACTATTACTAATGTTTTATTATTTATTGTGTGCAGGCCTTGAGTAATAAAAAAATAAAGAATAAAGCCTTAAAAGAAGCCCAAAAGCCCATGTCCAAGCCCAAGTGAAAAGTTGCAATTATCAAATGTCAAAGTTGCAATTACCATTGCAAAAGTTGCAAATATTAAAAGAAGAGTAAAGGGATGGACTTCTACTAAATCCTAAATTCTTGCAGGATGAGGATAAATAGAGTGAAGAGATGAAATTCGTTTTAAAAAGATATTGGAAGATTTGGATTTAGGGTAATTTGCTTCCCAAGTTATCTCGAAATTCCAAGATAAAGAGTCGGGATGCAACTTCCAGAAGAATATACCCAGATGGACGGACCAGAGGAGGCCACGCGCGAAAGCGCGTGGTCAGGGACCACAGCTTGGCCGCGGAAACGCGGCCCAAGCCGCGTTTCCGCTGCAATACAGTCGAGTCTGGCGATAAGTTTTTTTTGGAGAGTCGTATTTGGACTCAACCTCCTTCTGCACCTATAAATACCCCTGCAGAGCAACAGAGAAGGGCGTCCAGCGAACTACAGATCTAAATCTAGGGTTTTTAGGCTAGTTGTAGTTTAGGTTTTTCTTTTTCTCTTTTGTAACTTTTATTTTTTTTATGTAACTGAGAGTGGATGATGCTTTCATGGAGGAAGGAGTTCATGCTTGTACTGAGGTGACATCGGTGTAAGTCATACTTTTCTTTCATTGTTAATAAAATCTACTCAAGGTTCGTTTTTGTTATTCTTGTTTATTTTATTGTTTTTCTATTCTTGTTTAATTTCTCTCTGATGTTTTGCAAACCATGAGATTTGATCGCTTCGAGACTGCTTAGCCGAAGAAGTGCCCTTGATGGCCTATGGTGATGAACAAGCCTTCTCTTGCTAGTATAGTTTGTCTTTTCTTTTTGTAGTATAGATCGAGAAGGGGGAAGATCCTATACGCCATGCTTGAATGCCTTCAGAGACAAGGTAAGTCGTTGCAAACGGATCAAAGGTAAACAAGGCTGAAGAAGTAGGTATGTGTTATAGTTTTCTTTTATTTTTGTAGATTAAATCACCATCTTCCAACTCTTTGTTTTCCAACTCATTGTAAATACCGCTTCTATTTCTCCATCTTCTTAACCTTCCGCTTTCTTCCTAACCTAACTTTAACTACTATTTTCTTATTTTCCTTTTAATAACTAAAAGAAGAAATTTTTAGAGAACTTACTTAAACACTTCCATCGCTAGTCCCTCCCTGAGGATCACGACCCGCATAGCCATTGCTACAGCGGATAGAATTGAGCACCTTGCACATCTCTAATTCTTAAATCTAATATTCTATATTTTGTTTGCAGGAAAAACTCAATCAACTTACAACAATGATAACTTTGTTTGATATGTGGGAAAATGGCTGTTGTATGGGACACAGCTAAGTACTACATTAGTTAGGTTAATAACAACCAACCAGACTAGTGACATATGCTAGGTTACACATTTAAATATCAGTTGCTTATTTATAGTTGTGATAGTTGACTTTTATCTTCATTCATGTTGTTGTGCAGTTATCCTTCAGTTATTTATTTATCATGTTATATATTTATCTTCCAACTGTAGTTATTCTTGTTATTATTTTATGCACATTGTTTATATGCACGAGCTTTCCCCTTTACACAGACACTCACCAGGTCGCTTTCTGGCGACCCTGGATTTGTACGTCCAGATATTGGACGCTTTGTTTCTATTGTGCAGGTGTTCGATGAGACTGTACGCTTCGCGAAAAGCTGGAGCTTCTCCCTATTCGATTCCGATTTTCTTATCTTTCTTACCTTCATATTATTTCCTGATCTTGTTATATCAGATTCAGTTGTTATTCCAGTCTTTATTTATATGACATCATGTGTGAATGTCTATATGTGATATTGCAGTAATTACGATTTATTACAGTTGGGATTTATAGCTCGTTTCGGGTTACTTAAGGCTTAGCGCGTATACGTGAGGTATTTTCCTTGCGTATATGCGTCGCCGACTCGTGTCGCGTCTCCGCTTCAGCGTATTTTGGGAAGCGGGGCGTGACACAAGTAACTGGGTTCCCCTGTTTGCCAAGTCCTCCCTATCCAATGATGTGAAAGGTCTATTGCCCTTTCTCTTCTCTTCCACTGATGCTGCATACCTGGATGTCAACTTTTGGCTCTTCTGTGAAGCCGCACTCTCCAACTCTAGTGCTCTCATTGAATCCACAACTTCATTCAGAGTGTGAAGTCTTAGTGAAATCATGAATCTCCTGAACTGAGGCCAGAATCCTCTCTCAAACATCCACGCCTTCCATTCCTCTGTTTGGAACATGTCAATAAAATAAGACAAGTTGATAAACTTGTCCTTAAATGTTGACACAGTTATATTCCCCGCTCCAAAGCGAGTAACTCTGCTTCCTTCTCGACCCTCACTGCCACAAAAATAAAATGTAGATCGAATATCCTGATAAGCTCTCCCCAAGTAGTGGTATAACGCTCTTCCTCTGAGAACTGCGTCTTGTACCAATTGTTGGCATCACCTTTCAAACTGAAAGTTGCCAACCTCTGACACTGTATAGGGTCCATACTAATAAGTTCTAGTATGTTCCCCATATCTTTCTTCCACCTATTCGCTACAAGTGGGTCAGATCCTCCATGAAATCTGGGTGCCCGAAGTTTTTGAAATTGCTCTATCATTCGCATCCAACCCTCTTGTTCCCCGATAGGTGCAACAACCGTCGGTGGTGGTGGTGGTGGAGCAAACGTCTAGCTGGCCATGAGTATTACTGTTTCTAGGACAGATACTTTGGGTACAATCAAATTCTCATAGCTCCAGAGGACCAGGAGAAGATCACATTTACATGTCCTTCTAAGACCTTTGCTTATCTCCAAATGTCTTTCAGTTTGTGCAATGCTCCGCAACATTAACGCTACATGTTGAGTCTGTTTTCTGACATGGTAGAATGGTTCTTAAAAAATTTTATGGATGATTTCTCCATCTACGAAGATTTATTTGATCGAAGTCTTTACCATTTAGAACTTATCCTCCAAAATTGTGCCGAGAAAAATTGATACTAAATCAAGAGAAATACCACTTCATAGTAAAACATGGAATTGTCTTAGGACAGAAATCTCAAGAAAATGGATTAAAGCGGATAGAGCTAAAATCGATGTCATAGATAAGCTTCTTATGCCCAAGTGCGTGAAGGATATCCGATCCTTCTTAGGACACGCCGGTTCTACCATAAGTTTATTAAGGGCTTTAGTAAGATTGCTAGACCCTTGACTAATCTTTTAGCTAAGGACGCGTCCTTCACTTTTGATAACAAATATGTCAATTCATGGGAGAAGCTAAAGAAAGAGCTAATTTCTGCACCAATAATTTCTACACAGGATTGGTCAAAGCCGTTTGAAATCATGTGCGATGCTTCAGATTTTGCCATGGGTGTTGTCTTAGGCAACACTTTGATAACAAGCAGCATGTGATCTACTACTCAAGTATGAGCCTCAATGATGCCCAATTGAACTACACTACAACCAAGAAGGAATTTTGGTGGTAGTGTTTACTTTAGAGAAATTCTGTTTCTACCTACTTGGGTTGAAAACCACCATCTTTTGGCCCAAGAGGTTACACTCTCCATTTGTTTAGAGTTTTGATGATAACAAAATACTTAAGAGCTATATTGGTACTAATAAGTTTGTTCAAGATGAGTTTCAAGTTAGTACTATTTTGAAGGCCATTGTTTAGCTTTTACAAGACTTTCTTGGTTCATGAAGCAAATAAGGAAAAAGGCACTAGAAGGAATGATCATAGAAGAGAAGGTCTAGCATGGCATTGCAAGGCTCAAGGCTTCAGTTTGGCTCAAGAGACTTCATTAGATTTGTTTTTAGTTTTATAGTTTTGTCAAAGAATAGTGGATAGGTTGAAGCTCAAATACACACACATAAATTTAATACGTTTCGTTTTCGATTTAATCGGCTTTGGATTTCAAGTACATATATCGGGTTTTGGATTTGAACCAGTTTTAGTTCTGCTGATCTGCTTGACACCCTTTTATAGTTGTTATCATAACTTTTTATTATTATATTCAAATAACATGATTTAAATTATATTTCAAAGATAACTTTCAGATATAAACTTCTTATTCAATAATTATTTTCAGATTCATATTTTAAAAATGTCAAATATTTAGTTGAACTCTGTTCTTGTTCTGAAAATAGCTTACAGTTTCTGTTTTAACACCTGTCAGTATTTTATTGATAACTTTTTAATAAAAACTGATATGAAGTTGATTTCAGTTGCATTAAAACGAAGACTTAAATATCTATAAATTATTCCTATATATCTTATTCTGAATTCGAACGTTTACAGCCTGAAAAATATGCTCAAAGTTGACCAATCTGTCAGATTGGTAGTAATGGCTAATTTTATGGAGGCTGACTTTTAACATGTTTTCCAAATGTGTTTAAATTTAAATAAAACGTGGTTAGCTGTATTAGAGGTTCAATTTCTTCCTCTTATATTCAGTAAAACTTTTCTATGTTTACTCTTCCTAAATCCTATATAAAGGGGTCATTAGGGTAGAGGTTTTTGACAACAACAAGCATTGGCAAAATATTCAAAGTTTTCAAAGGCTTTCAAAAGAGTTTGGTCCTTAGTTTTTGTGTTGAAGAATCTCTCATTCCTAAAGTTTTAATTTCTAAACTCTCTCAAGTTCTTTTTCTTTTTCCACTTACAATATTTGAGCTTCAATTCTAACCATTGTTCTACAGGGTTCTTGTAAGGGAAAGAGGCTTTTGCAAAAGAAGTTTGTGGTCTTTTGATCACCAAGAAATACTTGTATTCAAGATTGTGGAGTTGGGTACTCCGGTGTGATTGTAACTCTTTGTGAAGTTATAGTGGTTAAAAATCCTTCTGGGTGAAGGCTAGGACGTAGAGCTGGGTGCTCGAACCTCGAAAAAATTCTCGGTGTTTGCGTTTGGTTTACTTGCTCTTATCTCTTGCACTATATTACTTGTTTTAATTACTTGCTTCAATTCCTTGCTCTATATATATTCATTGATTTATTCACTTGTTGCATATTCATTTTGTCAATCAAATACTCATACAATAAGATTGCATTGCGCACCTCAAACTCTTATCAAGAGGAATCACGAGGAAGGAGTTCAGAGCCCTTCACGGGGTATTCGGCTTCTAGTCTTGTTTTGGGTTGATTGTTGCATCATAAATTTTTAATTGTGCATTGATTAGCATTATCACCTATTCACCCCCCTCTAGGTGATTTCAATTGGTATCAGAGCTTGGACTCTTGGTTTTGGCTTAACATCCTTAGAGAGATCCTAAAAATTTGCTAATCACTACTTGCATTCTTTCATTCATACACTAGTAAACATGGCCGGCAACATTAAGACCCCTCCTAAATTTGATGGACTAAATTTCCCCATTTGGAAGGTTAGGATGACTATTTTTTTACAATCTTTAGGTAGCTTAGTGGCTAAATCCTTGACCAAGCCCTATGTTAGACCCGATAGTGAGGAGAGCACTTGGTCCAACTTTACCTATAAAGAATATGATGCTGATTCTAAGGCCCAAAATTTCCTTCTCACTGCCTTGAATGAGGATGATCTTACACGGGTTATATACTGTCAATCCGCCTATGAGATTTGGCAACATTTGTTGGTCACTCACGAGGGGACATCATAAGTCAAGAGAGCCAAAATAGATCTCTTGAGGTCCCAATATGAAAGTTTCAAAATGCTTGAAGATGAATCTATTGATTCTATGATTACAAGGTTTACTAAAATTATCAATGCTCTTTCTTCTTTAGGTGATGATATAAGCAATGATCAAAAGGTGCGAAAAGTGATTCGAGCTCTTCCTTCATCATGGGAGATAAAGGCTACCACCTTAAAGAGTTGAATGATAAAGATGAAATGGATCTCATAAGTCTTATTGAAACCTTAAGACTCATGAGATAGAGAAGAAGGCAAGAGAAGAAGCGGTACCTCAAAAGAAGAAGTTCATAGTCTTCAAGTCTTCCTCTACAATCGACGACAATGAAGAAGATGAAGAAGATGATGAGGAGCTATCTCTCCTAGTAAGAAATGTGAAGAGGTTGTACCGCAAGAACAAACTCAACTTTAGAAGGAAATTGGAAGAGAAGAAGGAGAGAAGAATCATATGCTTCAATTGCCGCAAACCCGGACACATCATGGTCGATTGCCGGATTTCAAGAAAAAGGTGACTTCCTCCTTTAAATTAAACAAAAGAGGCCGGTTGAAAAAGAAAGCATACAAAGCTACTTGGGATTCGGAAAGCGAATCCGAAGATGAGGTCGATACGGTAAATATGTGTTTCATGGCAAACACACCCAAGGTAACCTCTCAACCTTTTGATGAAGATAATGAATTAAGTAAAGAAATGCTTGTACATGCCTTTGTTGAACTTTCTGAAAGCTATGATGATAAAAAGGTAGAATGTTCAAAATTGAAAAAGGAAATTGCTTTTCTTAAAAATCAACTTGTTATTGTTTCACAAGAAAAGGATGAAATTTCTTCTAACCTTGTTTCTACTAAAAGAGAATTTGAAGCTTATAAAGTTGCTTGTAAAGCAAAATTTTCAAAAGTTGATGAAAATGAATTTTCTTTGTTAAAAACTAGAATTGTTGATTTTGAAAATGTTTTGAAAGATTGTGCTTTTAATACTAAGAAATTAGAAGAAAAGTTTTCAAAAAGGCACACTCCACATGTTAAGAATGATAAAACAACCCATGCTAAAAATGCTCATCATGTCAACACTTCACACAACACTTCACATGTTAAATCTACTCATGCTCATAAGTCCCATGCTAGTAAGCCACACACTCATTATGCATTTAAATATGGTAGAGTTTATAGATGTACTTATTGTGGTAAAAATGACCATTTAGCTAAGTTTTGTTATGATCAAATTAATAGAACAAATAATCTTGTGTGGATCCGTGATACTAACTCCTTAGGACCGAAGAAAGTGTGGGTACCAAAGACCTTCCCCATTGTATTTTATGTAGGTGTGGACTCTCGCATGACGTGAGACGATAGTGCCTTGAGGTGGATGCGTTCCGAGCCTAAAGATTACTATTTGGATGCATCACTTTCAAGGGGAGTTTGGTGGAGAGGACCACCATTGGTTTGGAGAACTAGAGAGCTGCCTTCATCAGTTTTGGTATCAATCTCTAACTCCCGTTTATATTTGCATGCTTTTCATGTCATTGATTTATAGCATGTCATGTTTTATTGTTCATTATGCCTATGCGATATTTATTAGAATAGTGATATACATATTTAGTTATTTTGAGACACCCATGTTTAAAATGGACTTATCTTTGTGTTCTCACTTTGTTTTTAACAAATATGTATGTCCTAGATCTAATGCATATGCGTCTACATAATGATCATATGGATGTTTATAATTTTTGTTTTGATGCCTCATGTTTTTTGATTAGTATGTCAAATGTCATGATTATTAGACCATTGACATGCATGTATAGCCTTTGAGATCACCCATGTTTATATGGATCATTTGTTGTGTTCTCACCATTTGTTTAGCTATTATGCTCATCATAGTTCTAATAACATGTGGATTTACATAATGATCGTTTTATGTTTGTAATGATGATTTATGTCCCGTTTTTTATGCTTAATGTTTTGAATATATGTTTAAATGTTAGTTTTCACTAAGACTAGGATACATACTTGTACATATAGTGGGCCACAAATAGATCATTATATGTTTGTGCTTGAATTAGATGTGCTAGTATAGTCTAGTTTTGATGATTCATGCATTTTAAACCTGTATTCCCATTTTGGACTTGTTTTATGATCATGTGTTTTCACTTCATGTATATGTCTAATTTATCAAAACTTTAAGATATACATGTATGCCCCTTGAGTCATTTGCTTTTCATGCAAATCTTTATTATGGACTCATTGTTTTGTCAAAACATACATATGCCTTGAAGTATAATTTGTTTTCAATAAAAACGTAGTTTTGATGATTTTCATGTTTTGAGGAATATTGAGCTTGAATGTCTATTTTCATGATTATATGTTCCACATAACACTTGTACACTCACTTCATTTAAATGTTTCTCATAATTGTGTTTTTATGAGTATGATATGAGTTTTATGGATTTTGAGTGTTTTAGTGATTTACATTGTTTCATGAAAAATACTTTTGTTTTATTCCTTACTTGAAGGATTTCGTACTAGTTTATAAGTTTTCCATTTAACTAGTTTCGATATTCTTTGTTTTGGTAGAGTTTTTCAAACACTCAATATTTTCAAACCTATTTTTGAAAACCTCTACCTTCTAAGGGCGGTTGGATGGGAGATCATGCTCATGTATGCTTTATAGTGAAAATCATTTTAAACTTGAACATAATTGGGTGGTAGGTTATATGAGATATACATTTGATATTATTGTTGTTTCAATTGGCATCATTGGATCTTTTCAATTGGTATCAATATTGACATTTCTTGTATACTCATATACTTTTATGTATGAATGCTTACATTTCAAAGAGTATCAATTTCAATTGGTATCAAATTTTTTTCGTACATATATTTGTTTATGCTAAAGCTTGAAGTTTTAATGACTATCATGTTTTTCATTTGATTAGTTTTCAATTGATATTTTAATAACAATGCTTAAGCTTATGAAAAATAAAAAAAATTTTGATCATTATTTTACTTGGTATTTCATAAAGGGGGAGAAAATTCATATTTTGTCTTTCAATTGGTATTTTGTTTACCGATGATTTCTACTCCCATACTTTATGTTATAAATGATTAAAAAATGAATATTTATTTTAATTTGGTATCATATGTTTATAGGGAATAATAATTTCAATTGGTATCAAGATGCTTATTTGTTTACTCAATTGGTATCAAGATTTTGTTTACTTTCATTGGTATCTATTGATCTATTTCTTTCAATTGGTATCCATGAAAATTTATATTGATTTTTTTGTTTGACCCCTTTTGTTAATTCTTTGTTTCGAACAAAAAGGGGGAGAAGAATGTTTTGTTTTTACTTTAATCCCTTTTTGATGTATGACAAAAAGGGGGAGAAGTATAATATGAGTATGGTTTTGATTTTTGCAAAGCGTGTGTTTTTATGAATTTTTGTATATGAGTTCTAAGTTTATATGGTTTTGTGTTTCCAAGTGTGTGTTTTATGACTCATGATTTTTAGTCTCATGGTTTTGATTGCAATTCAAATTGCTTTTACTTGTTTAATATAGCATAATTTGAGGGGGAGTTTTCACCTCTCTTTTATCTTGTTTATATAGCCTATTTGTTTTGTCATCATCAAAAAGGGGGAGATTGTTGGCCCAAGAGGTTACACTATCCATTTGTTTAGAGTTTTGATGATAACAAAACACTTAAGAGCTATATTGGTACTAATAAGTTTGTTCAAGATGAGTTTCAGGTTAGTACTATTTTGAAGGCCATTGTTTAGCTTTTTCAAGACTTTCTTGGTTCATGAAGCAAATAAGGAAAAAGGCACTAGAAGGAATGATCATAGAAGAGAAGGTCTAGCATGGCATTGCATGGCTCAAGACTTCAGTTTGGCTCAAGAGACTTCATTAGATTTGTTTTTAGTTTTATAGTTTTGTCAAAGAATAGTGGATAGGTTGAAGCTCAAATACACACACATAAATTTAATACGTTTGGTTTTTGATTTAATCGGTTTTGGATTTCAAGTACATATATCGGGTTTTGGATTTGAACCAGTTTTAGTTCTGCTGATCTGCTTGACACCCTTTTATAGTTGTTATCATAACTTTTTATTCTTATATTCAAATAACATGATTTAAATTATATTTCAAAGATAACTTTCAGATCTAAATTTCTTATTCAATAATCAATTTCAGATTCAGAATTTAAAGATGTCAAATATTTAGTTGAACTTTGTTCTTGTTCTGAAAATAGCTTACAGTTTCTGTTTTAATACCTGTCAGTGTTTTATTGATAACTTTTAATAAAAAATGATATTGAGTTGATTTCAGTTGCATTAAAACGAAGACTTAAATATCTACAAATTATTCCTATATACCTTATTTTGAATTCGAACGTTTGCAGCCTGAAAAATGTGCTCAAAGTTGACCAATTTGCCAGATTGACAGTAATGGCTAATTTTCTGGAGGCTGATTTTTAACATGTTTTCAAAATGTGTTTAAGTTTAAATAAAACGTGGTTAGCTGTATTAGAGGGTCAATTTGTTTCTCTTATATTCAGGTAAAACTTTTTTATGTTTACTCTTCCTAAATCCTATATAAAGGGGTCATTAGGGTAGAGGTTTTTGACAACAACATGCATTGGCAAAATATTCAAAGTTTTCAAAGGCTTTCAAAAGAGTTTGGTCCTTGGTTTTTGTGCTGAAGAAACTCTCATTCCTAAAGTTTTAGTTTCTAAACTCTCTCAAGTTCTTTTTCTTTTTCCACTTACATTATTTGAGCTTAAATTCTAACCATTGTTCTACAGAGTTCTTGTAAGGGAAAGAGGCTTTTGCAAAAGAGAGTTTGTGGTCTTTTGATCACCAAGAAATACTTGTATTCAAGATTGTGGAGTTGGGTACTCCGGTGTGATTGTAACTCTTTGTGAAGTTGTAGTGGTTAGAAATCCTTCTGGGTGAAGGCAGGGACGTAGAGCTGGGTGCTCGAACCTCGGAAAAATTCTCGGTGTTTGCGTTTGGTTTACTTGCTCTTATCTCTTGCACTATATTACTTGCTTTAATTACTTGCTTCAATTCCTTGCTCTATATATATTCATTGTTTTATTCACTTGTTGCATATTCATTTTGTCAATCAAATACTCATACAACAAGATTGCATTGCGCACCTCAAACTCTTATCAAGAGGAATCACGAGGAAGGAGTTCAGAGCCCTTCACGGGGTATTCGGTTTCTAGTCTTGTTTTGGGTTGATTGTTACATCATAAATTTTTAATTGTGCATTGATTAGCATTATCACCTATTCACCCCTCCGCTAGGTGATTTCATACCAATCATTCTGCACTTAGGTACCTCATGATTAAGAAGCATGTTAAGGCCTAACTCATTCGTTGGATCTTTCTTCTTCAAGAATTAGATCTCGAAATTTGAGACAAAAAGTGCATAGAAAATGTTATCGCCGACCATCTCTCGTGTATCCCTATGCTCCTCATAATGAATTGCCTATTAATGATGATTGATGACTTTCCCGATGAACAACTCTTAGTTGCCTCTAGGAAACCTTAGTTTGTCGATATAGTGAACTACTTAGTCACAAACCAAACTCTAGCTCATTGGTCTAAACAAGATATCTATCGGTTCTTATCTCAAGTCCGGTATATTTTTGGGAGGAACCGTATCTTTTCAAGTACTGCTCTGACCAAATTATTAGGAGATATATTCCTGATGAGAAAGTCAAGAGTGTTCTCTTCTTTTGTTATGAGATTGCATGCGGTGGCACTTTAATCCGCGTAAAACTGTAGAAAAAGTGCTACAAAATGGGTTCTATTGGATCACTTTGTTCAAAGATGTCTTTGAATTTTGCAAGACGTGCCCTAGATGTCAAATGGTAGGAAAGATTTCTAAATAAAATATGATGCCCCTCACCCCAATTTTAAAAGTAGAACTTTTTGATGTTTGGGGCATTGACTTTATGGGTCCTTTTCTTATCTCATTTAGAAACCAATACATATTGGTTATTGTGGACTAAGTGTCAAAATGAGTAGAAGAAATTCCTAACAAGACTAATGACAATAAGATTGTTGTCAAGTTCTTAAAAGAGAACATTTCCTCACACTTCGGAACCCCTCAAGCCATTATTAGTGATAATGATACTCATTTCTGCAATAGATCTTTTGAAACTCTTATGCGAAAATATATCATAACGCACAAATTGTCCACACCTTATCAACCTCAAACCAGTGGGCAGGTGGAGATGTCCAATAAATAAATAAAACTTATTTTGGAGAAGACTGTAAGCCAAAACAGAAAGATCTGTCCACCAAACTAGTAGATGCCTTATAGGCCTACATGATCGCTTTCAAAACTATTCTAAGAATATTTCCTTATAGGTTAGTCTTTGAGAAGGCTTGCCACCTGCCTGTTGAGTTAGAGAATCGGGCCTTATAGATAATAAATCAACTAAATTTTGATCTAGACAAGACCGGTGACCTTCGAAAATTGTAAATTTTCGAACAGGAGAAGTTGAGGAATGAGGCCTACGAAAATGCAAAAATTACGAAAAGTAGGGTTAAGGTCTTTCATGATAAGTTTATCATAAGGAAAACTTTTGTATCCGGACAAAAAGTCTTACTCTATAATTTTAGCCTTCATCTTTTTCAAAAAAGTTAAAGTCAAAATGAGCTGGGCCATTTATTGTGAAAACCGTGTTCCCACACGGCGTTGTAGAGATCAGTGACCAAAGAACGGGAATAACTTTAATAAATGGTCGACGCCTTAAATCTTTCTTGGAATCAGTGCCGGTAAATGAGACGGTGATAGGTCTATTCGACCCGGTGTATCGGTAAAATCACATATTTTACATTTTATTTCATGCATCTATACATTTCTTTCATACATTGGGGACAATGCTTGAGATAGTTGTGGGAGAGGAGCACTAACAAGTAACAAGGAGCATTAGCATTTAATATGATAAAAAATAAAAATAGAAAAAAGAAAAATATCCTTTTTAAAGTGAGAAACAATATTTTGATCAATTTTTGTACAAAATTAAGTTAATTTTAAGGAATAAGAAAATCAAAATTAGGATTTCTTATACTTGATCAAAATAGGATTATATGTTTGATTTTTAGGTTTAGGAAAAGAAATTGGAAAAATAATTTGGTCTTGATTTTTTTACCTTAATGAAATATGCCTATTTTATATACTCACATATTTAGAGTTCAACAACAAAGATTCTTATGTATTATAAAATAAACAATTATATTATTATAAAATCCTCTAATTAAACTGGGTATTTGTGCCTCATAAATCATAAGTATTCATGCCTAAAAGTGGTCCACATTATAAATAAAATTGTTAATTTTGTGGCCTTGTTTCATCGAGTCTTTAAGTCCTTGGGGTGTTTTCTCACCCGGTGCCCTAAAGCCGTCCAGTTTGGGAGTCACCGACTAAGGCTCGTTACATGGACAAATTAGAAAGCCTAATAGAACTAAAGAATATCATCATAAAAGTATATA
The DNA here is from genome assembly GCA_038442645.1 of Agave tequilana. Classification (NCBI taxonomy): domain Eukaryota; kingdom Viridiplantae; phylum Streptophyta; class Magnoliopsida; order Asparagales; family Asparagaceae; genus Agave; species Agave tequilana. The sequence goes on from JAVJIF010012457.1 coordinate 30,113, forward strand.
TATAATAAGGCATAAGAGTTAAAGTTGAAGAATTTTGAGCAAATATTTCATGGTCACAAGATGCATATGACTTAGGATAAAATAATAAATTAGATGAGAAATACAGTTTTAATCCTTATCTTTAATGGTTATAAGTTTTTAATAAAGATTAAGTTTAGGAATGAACAATTTGGTGAACCTATGACTTATAGATTACTTAAGTTTTTACAAAAGTTTATCAAATATTTCTTCTCTCTTAAATTTTTTGTAACGCCCCGATCCGGAGGGTACGGAGACGTTACTGCGACGTATATACGAAGGTCAGAAATACCCTAACATATATACGCTAAGCATCAATACAGGCAGGGGTCAGAGTACGGAAGCACAGTGGTGATATACAATCCAGTAATAATAACACCAGTACATAGTTATCACAAGGCATGATATAATATCTGAAGAATATATGATCACTAAAAGGCACAAAAGCAGGATGCACAATATGAAATACTGGAAAGTACTCACGAGTGGCAAGATGAAAATCTCGCGAGCCGATCAAGAAGAGGCTGGAAGGAGGATCTGGACAGGTTACTGCTAATCCACGCTCCTGCTGCGCGCTCTGATCAGGTACAGCAAGGCTAAGGTCCAGACTCCAAGATCTGGACATGAGAATCCAGGGTTGTTAGCAACCCCAGCGAGTACAAAGAATAAAGCCAGATGGCGTGCATAACAGGTACACGTGTACATGATCAAGTGATGTGGTCCAGGCACGCAGGTACAGGAAATGACAAGTAACATAAAGGAAAATGACAGTAAATCTGAGATCAAGTAAATATATGTATATCAATAATTCTGAGCCGGAAAACATGCATGGAAAACGGTATAGAGAGCATAGGTATACATAATCATGCGACAATTATGGCAACATGTGATAAATACACTAAACACGCGATAAATAAGTATGGACATGAAATAAGGCAGTAAGTAAAGTAACTACAGGAAGTCAGTTATATAAGCTCACATTACCGATCAGTGAGATTAGTACGTCGAAGGAATAATCCAAACAAGGAAACCCTCATATATATACCCTATACCTCACGTCACTGTAGTCTGAGTTTATATAACCTGACTTTTCCTTCACAACAATATAATAATGAAATAATATGGAAGCACAAGTATAAGTGGTGGGCAGTATAGGTCAAGAGTACAGCTGGTCATATATCAGGAGCAGGTCATTATTAATTATTAAGACTCATCTGATTTGTATACATCGGTATGTGTCCTATCCCACATACCTCAACATACAGACCGAGGAGTAAGTTATTGGAAACTGATGAAGATCGATGAATCATGTTTCGGATGGGCCCCGTGCATGCCCGGGACAACGGTCAAGGAGTATCCGGTGCTGAGCCGGAACGTACCGCTAGGTACCGGGACTTATTGTACGCCCGAACAGGAATAGAGTATCGCAGATCCCATAGAAATAGGCCTAGGGCGTGTGCATACCCGGTAGGAATAAACAGGAGTAGGGGTGCCAGCACACCCCACGGAATCCCTAGTGGCCGCCAGGTGATCCCTCAAGTATGTGGCCACGCGCGGCTCGATAAGACCACCATAAACATGATTAATCAGGGCCCATCAGTTTCCCCCAAACCAGGTGTAAGTTGTCCAATTATTATAATTTATCCAGTGATAATGTCCACAGAGTATTCATAGTAAACCCATATTCATGGTTATCCTATTACGGGATCAACAGGAGTATAATATCAGGAGTAATGTCAGGAGCCTCCCCTATTTCAGGGGGTCAAGTATACAGGAGTATAGGAGTCCAGGAGTACCAAATATATGGTAATAAAATAATAATCAAGTCCCCGTAAAAGTGGTAGCCATGAATATGCCACAGGTATCAGGTATGGTAGTGTCCGGTCAGGAGTCATAATGTCAGGTCCAGGTATTTGTACACATGAAAGCATATCATATACCGTGTGTTAAGAGCAGGTGTCAAGTATGACATATCAAGAATCAGTTCTAATATCAAGTGATAAGTGTAACAAGACAAGTACCGGGGTCGGGTATCACATGTCATATATAGCATGGCAAGTATCAGTATCAGGTGTCACATATCACATATAGCATGGCAAGTATCAAATATAGCATGAAAGATATCGGTGTCAAATACAACATGGCAATATCGGTGTCAATTATATCATGGTAAATACCGGTGTGGTATCAAATATAGCATAGCAAATACCGGTGTAACATATCAGTGTCGGTGTTATACATATCAACTCCCATATCATGTATAAAAGCAGGATAACAGATGTTAGACATGGAATATGGAATATCAAAAGGACTGTACTCGCATAGTGGCAAAATAAATGCATGCTAAGAATAACTGTACTCGCCTCAAAACCGGAACGCGATACCGAGTAATATCCGGGAAATCCACGAACACCACGTGCAAGCCAACAATCCAAATAAACATATATACATATATATAATAATAATAATAATAATAATAATAATAATAATAGTAGTAGTAGTAGTAGTAGTAGTAGAATATATATATTAAAATATATAACTATAAATATTTATATAAATATTAGAGAGGGAATGAGAGAGGAGAGAGAGAGGAGAGAGAAACTTGTAGGAAAAAGAGAGGGAAAATGAGGTGTTTTTGAAATAAAATTGGGATTTAAAGGAGAGGGGTAGGGGGTGTAAATAGAGTGATGTAGTTTAAGGGAAAGGTGAGGGGTATTTTAGGAAAGAGGGAATGTGATGTTTTTATTTAGGGAAATGAATGAAAGAGAGTAGAAAGAAAGAAAGAAAGAAAAAGAAAAGGAAGGAGGAGGGAGGGGAGTGGCCGGCCGGCCACTGGCCGGCGCCGGCGGCCTGCCGGCGGCGCCGCCGCCGCCGGGGTGGAGGGCAGCGCGCGCGCGCGGGTGGAGGAGGTAAGGTGTTGGGTTTTGTTTGTTGATGTTGTTGTTGTTATGTGGTGGAGGTGGAAGATGGTGGTGGTGGTGGTTGTGGTGGTGGTTGGTGGTGTTTGGTGGTGTGGGGAGTTGGAGAAGGAGGAGGAGATGGTAATGGGTTGGTTGGAGTGGAGGAATTTGTGGAGGAGGTGGTGAATTTTGGAGAAGATGAGGTTTGTAATGGTGATGGGTTTGGTTGAAATTGGAGGGAAGGAGATGGAATTTGGGGTTGATGGAATTATGGGAGGGTGGTGGGGTGATGGGGGATGCGGCGGCGGCGGCTAGGGCGGCGCCGGAGGTGGCGGTGGTGATGGTGGAGGCGGCGTTCGTGAGTGGATGCGTGAGTTGGAGTGGTTGGTGTTATGAAGAAGATGAAGTGTTTTGAAAATGAAAATTGAAAAGGGAAGTGTAAATGTTGTTTAATAGAAGAGGGAAGTGGTGATGATGAATGGAGGTGAGGGGGAGATGGGTTGCTCAGGCCATCATTTCCCTGCTCCCCTGCTGCCGCTGCTGCTCTGGGAAGGATGGGAGTTGGAGTGAAGGAGAAGAAAAGAAAGGAAGAAAATGAAGAAAATGAAAAGAAATTTGAAAAATTAAAAGAGATGAAAAGAAATAGTTAAAAATTTATAAATAAATATTTTATTAAATAATAAAATTGATAAAATATTCTGGGAGTAATAAGTAGAGGAGTTGTGAGGGAAAAACAAGAAAGAAAAGAACGGCAGTTTATATTATTATTTTAATAAGGCGAAAATTTGACTGTTTCAGAATCGTTCCGAAAAATTCTCAAAAATAGAAAATATTATTTTAAGATACTCGGTGAAATCAGATTCAAAAAATATAATGTAGTTTTCAAAATAAAAAACCTGGAATCTTCCGGGGATACCGCCCGACACCAGAATCGGTCAAATTTTGATAAATTTTGAAAAATCACAAAAAAAATGTTTTTAGATAGAAAATGATATTCTAAGATATACTGTGAAAGCCGTTTTTGAAAATTCAATCCCATTTGAAAATTAAAAATCCGGAAATCAGTCAGCGATGCCGACCGACACCGGTTTTGGAGATTTTGCAAATAATTCTGAAAAATTTCAGAAAATCATGAAAAATCTAAGATATTGAAAAATGATGTTTAAAACTAAAATCGATCAAATTGGATTAGCAGAAAGGCCAAATCAAGCGAAGCACTAGGTTCGGGCCCCGGGTTCAGACTAGGGCTGACTCTGAGTCCACGAATCCAAATCCAACACAAAACGATCACATCAATAATCACAAAACAAAAACAAATGCAAGATAAATCAAAGAAATATGTTAGAAAAATCAGAATACGTATCTACATACGTATTCCAGGAATGAGGTGTTACATTTTTTTTCAAAAATATTAACATTTTTTATGTTCTTTTTGGATTTTGTGGGTATAATTCACTAAAAATCCTCACGAGACAAACTCATCCTTTAGGGTGACCTAGAGGTTTAACGGCTTACTGCATATGCTTAGTGCAGTCGTTAGGCCTGTCAAAGTGGCTCAATAATCTCTTGATCTTTTGATTTTGCTCATGGACGAGCAAAAATAGGTGTGGGGTGTGATTATTCACGTACATTGTATATTTCATGTCACTTTTTTATATTTATAATTATTTAAAACTCTGCTATTTAATGATTTTAATGTTTAATGGTGTGCAGATATGATTAATGAAGAAAGAGGAGAAATAGACCAAATTATCTTAATTAATCTGGATTAATTAGGGATAAGATTATTCATTCAAGCAATCAACGAAAATTTATTTGAATCTAGGGGTTAGAGGAAAATCTATGAGAAGAAATGGAAGAAATTGAATAAGATGATACACGACACACGGGTTCTGGCCCAACTACCAGATACAATCCACGACAACGTGACAAAAGCCGTGTTTTCGCGACTCTGTTAAGGCCGTTGGGTCAGCATCTTATCTCCAAATTTCAGACGCACTCTATCCCTTCATCTCCTCCTATAAATACACCACCATTCAGAATAGAGAAACATACACAGAAGGAATAGAATTTTACTTTATTCTTAAGATTAGGATTCATTGTTAGTTAGTTGCAATCAGTTGTAATTTTATAGTTTTCTTCCGATTTAGCTTAGTCTAGAAAAGAGAGAGAGTGAAAAAGAGAATTGTAATCCACCATTGAAGTGACATCAAGGAAGAATTCAACTTTTCTATTCAATGTCTTACTCTTTCGATATATTTAGTTTAAGTTTTTATTTCTTTGATCACTTTTCTTCTTCCCCGAGTAACTAAAATGTTTTTTCTGGGCTCACTAGTTTTATCCTCTTCTCTCTTTTTTTTTTTGATCGATTTTAGATCCAATTGAATCATTTGTATGCTTTGAATCAAGTCTTGCTACTAGTGAGTGTTATTGATAGCACATGGGTATTGGACTTCAATTCTATTTTCAAACATCATTTTAATAAAACTTATTTTTATTCCATTCTTGTTCGCTTGATGATTTACATTAAAAATTAGAATTCGTGTTTTTAAAGAAATTGAATTTTTTTCTAAACCTATCTTATGTGTTTTACTTGAACATCTTCTTAAACTAAAGGATAATCCTTTGCTAATGACTAATTAAGGCACGATTCTTTCAAAAGGTACGTACGTAGTGGTATAGTAAACTTATAAGCTCGGATCTTTCCATCTATAAAAACAACTTCATTCTTTTTCCAACAGCCAACTCTCAATCATACCATCTTCTTTTCCTCCAAAAAACTGACACCAAAACTTGTTTTCAAGAAAAACATCGAAAAAGCTTTCATTGCATCTCTCCTCGTGGATATGACACGTTAGCCCTAAGCTATATGATACTTTTAATTTCTGAATTAGGGGGCTAGAGAGTTATCTAGTAGAGTTACAAGAAAAGTATATGGACAAGAAGTAGAATTGAATTTGGAAGCTACAGTCATCTTCACCAGGGACTTGGATTGCTTAGAGGAGGATTTTGTCATCGGCTTAGACAAAGATAAGCAGTATCTCTTTTTCTTTTCTCTTGCCAACAATTGAAGCACTGTTCGAGTCTTGCATCGCCACATCAATCAACAAAGACACTGTGCCTATTGGGGTAGCATTGACTAGGGCAATTGCAGTTTTCACCTTCTTGAAAGCATTATATTGCTTGGTGGTTGTGTTTTCTATACCTACATGTGGTTTAGAAGAGAGACCAACGACAGGGGACAAAGGGGGCTCCTAGCTAATGTACTAGGACCAACCTCTATTGTCGCTTCCCAAAGTAGGCCAAATAGTGGGCCTTGATATTAGGGCTAGTTCAAGCTCCATGGAAAGCCAATGAGATTGGGTTGGGCTTTACCAGGTAGGCCATTAGGCCTTTGCCCTGAATTACCCAAATTATCATCGCCGAGGGTTTGTTACTTGGACTCTAAAGCCTATCATGTTAGGTGATCCCAACAGTTGAGGGAACCGCATCTACTACAGCAAATCTAAGGTTTTGACGGTGACGTTGGACATGACTCCAAGGCAGTAGAAGGACTCCGATATCACCATTTGTCACAGGAGCGAGAGGATCAACCATGAGCATCTCGACTTTCGCATTGTTAGGCTTGGGAGAAGCTGCTGCCAATGAGGTAACTATTTTAGGGCGAGAGAGGTGATTATAAAAAGAAGACCGATGGCCTACACGGCCACATTGGCGACGAAACAAATGAATGCACTCATATTCAAAAATCTACTAGAAATTAGAGATTTCCTCACCTTTAATGTTATATCAGCGCCTAGGACCAAGGGACGTGGTCGAGGCAAAAATTGCACAGAAAAACAAAGTTTAAAGTTGATATATAAATATTTACTAGGGTTCCTCAATACTACCACTATAGCAAGTGGTTTTTCAAATCGTGATCCACAAGGAGGAAAAATGATAGAAGCGTTTTCGTATTCTTTTAAGCTTACTAAAATTAGTTAAAACATTTCTTCTTAGTTTTTAAAAGAAAAGAAAAATGAAACTAAGTCAAGTTAAAAGTCAAAGTTCAAAAGAAATGAAAAGAAGAAGTGATGTAGTTCTTTTTAAAGATATTTTCTAAACTAGAAAATGAAAAGAAAGAAAGAAAAGATCTAAAAGTGTACTTACATCTTATGTTGATTATCGTACCTTGAATCATTGGCCAATATTTTTCTTAATTTCGAGGCGGTCAGCACATAACCCATAAGATCGGATTCAATACCCGTCCATATTATATCATAAAGACTTCTAGGAGCAAGTATGAAATGATACGAATCTTAAAAAGGAGGAATCCATCATCATGAGTTATCGGTGGCACTCGCAAAGGCAAGGCGATTCTGATGCTATTAGATTCACCTGGATATATAATCAACACAAAAAGTAAAGTAAAAATAAGAAGAAAAGTAAACTTTAGATTAAATTTAAAAATGATGAAAGAAAGAAAAGAAAATTATATTAGTGTCACTTCTCAATATAATCTTTTCTCTCTTTTTAACATGAATCTCTTCTTTAATCTAAGTTTACAAATAAACAGAAATTTACATAAGAAGAAAATAAAAATCCTTAGTTAAATTGAACAAAAATCCTTATCCTAGCTCTTTGCCAGTGGTGCTCATTTGCCTTCTAATTTTGCAGTATTTATGGGCAAAACTGGAAGGGAGAGAAGCGTATGAAGATAGGGAGAGAAACACTCCCCAACTGTCTCAACCAAGCTCGAAAACGCGGCTTTGGTCGCGTTTCTGTGGCTAATCAGTCTCATCTAAAGCAGCATTTTCTGCTACGATCTCTCCTTAGCTTGCTATCCCATTGTATCTAGATAGAATTATCTCTGGGACATCAGATTTGAGATTATCTTCGTTGATTCCTTAAACAAAGATAATAAATCCAAATAAATCTGATTTAACTGGTATTTATTTGGCATTATCTTCTCTCTCTATTAATAATTACCTGCACAAATTAAACATCAAGACAAGATAATTAGCAGAGTTTATTACATAAAAGATGTGAGAATATAGTAATAGATTATGCAATATACGTGTACCATCACACCCCCACACCTATCTTACTCATCCTTAGACAAAAAAATAAAAAGTAAGATAGAGCTAGCCTAATCTAACTCACTTTCGTATGAATCACGGTTTCCCTTAGCACGTTCAATAAGCCATTAAACCCCTAGGTTACCCCTAGAGGACGAATTTTGTCTCGTGAGAGTTTTCAGTGAATTACACCCACAAAATTCATAAAAGAAAGAAAAATAAAGTGTTAGTATTTTGAAACACATTTTAAAAAAGGAGAAAATATTTGAAGATTTTTTGTAAAAATTAAGATAAATCATAGGAATACCAAACTATTTATTTCTAAACTTATATTCAAAAGCTTGTTATCAATTAGGTAAAGATTAAACTGCATTTCTCTAGTCTATTATTTTACCTTAAATCATATGCACCTTGTGACTGTGAATTTTTGACTAAGGATTTTTTAACTCTAACTCTTATGCTTTATTTTATATTTTACAGTGGTAATATCACTTAGTTCTATTAGGCTTTCTATTTGCTCAGGTAACAATTTTTAGGTCGGTGACTCCCACACCGGACGGTCTTAGGGCACCGAATGAGAAAACACTCCAAGAATTTAAGGACTTGAGCAAACAAGGCCACAAAACTAAAGATTTTAGTTATAGTATAGACCACTTTTAGGCATGAATACTTATGTTTTATGAGGCATAAATACCCAGCTTAATCAGAGAATTTTTAATATATAATTTTTTTATAAGGCATAAGAATCTTTATTTTTGAACCCTAAATGTGTAAGTGTATAAAGAATAAGTATGCATATTTCATCAAGGTAAATATAAAGACTAAATTACTTTTTCAATTTTTCTTCCTAGCCTAGAAATCAAACAAATAATCTTATTTTGATCAAATATAAGAAATCCTAATTATGATTCTCCTATTCCTTAAAATTACTTAATTTCTTACAAAATTAAGTCAAAATATTGTTTTCTTTTTCAAAAATTTTTTAAAAACCAAGATAATATTTTTTAAATAAAAGAAAACCTAAAAAGAAACCTATATTAGAACCCTCCCTCACACCTATCTCATGCATTGTCCTCAATGTATGGATGAATGCATATATTAGTGAAAAAGAATAAAGGGGAGGAAAAATATTACCTCAAAGTGGTGGTTCCAACGATGGTTGGAATGGAGTAAGCATTGCTCTCCAATCTATATAATGTGGTGGTTGATGGAACCCACCTTTGATGACCTATTTTCTATTTATATTATTATTATCCCCCATTTGATTAGGATCATGCAAGATCCTAACATGAAAATCATCCCGGTTATATGACCAATCTTAGAATATCATTTCAGAATCATAATGGTTTATACCTTGATCCAATTATAGAATGTGACTTGGTGGAATGGTTGATTTGGGTTCAAGAGTGAAAGATACGAGAATTAATACTAATACGAGAATGTGACTTAAATCAAGTTTAGTTTTGAGAGTCATTTTTGGTTAAGAGTGGGTACAAATTAAAAATTGAAGTTCACATTGATTTTCCATCATTGGAATGTGACTATCCAAAATTGATGGTTCATATTCTAGATTTATAGGTACGAAAATTAGTGTTAGCTTGAGAAGTGGGTCCAAATCGGGTAAGAATACCTGAGTCAATATAGATTTGAAAATTAAAGTTGAATCACAAAGTTGGGGATCGGGGTCACATTATATTCAAGTTCAATTTTCTTAAAGTGAAAACTTGCCAATTTATCTAAGATTTGGAATTGGTCAAGTTTAATATATTGTGGTGGAATTGAATCTTGATTAAAGTTTTCAAGACACGATGATTCTTGGATCCTATCTGTAATACCCCGTTCTCGGAATACGTACTTAGTTGCGTATTCAGTCTTTCGTTCGTATTTTTTTGATTTACTTCCTGTATTTAACCGATTTCAGTTTTAAACTTCATTTCCCAATATTATATATATTCTATGATTTTTTGGAATTTTCCTGAATTTAATTAAATATTTTCAAAACCGGTGTCGACCAGTGCCGCTGATCGATTCTCGGATTTTTAATTCACAAACTGCTAGGAATTTCTAGAAGGTCCTTTAGACTTTATTTCTTAGAATCATATTTTCTATCTAAATACTTTTTCTGGGAATTTTATGAATTTATGAAAGTTCCAACGGAGTCGGTAGATAACTGATTCCGGGATTTTTAGTTTTAAAACTATAAATTATTTCTTCAAACGAATTTCACCATGAGTCTTAAAATGTTATTCTTGATTTTTAGTAAAATTTTCGGGTCGTTCCGAGATACTTGAATTTCGGACGATTCCGGTATTTTCCAAAATTCCATTTTCCAATTTTCCAATAATTCCAATTTTCCACATAATCCCACTCACTTTCACCTAATCCTTTTTAAATCCCACTCATTCTCTCTCTCCCCCATGGCCGGCCAAGTGGCCAAGTGAGGGACACCTCACCCTCCCCATATTTGCACAAAACCCCCTCTCAATTACACTATTTGCAACTCCTTTACAAAATCTAACACCTATATAAACAATCTCTTTACATTTCTTTTCCTTTTTCTTCATTTCACCTAAGTGTTAGCCCTCACCAAGAGATCTCTCCTCCTTCTCAACCTCAACCCTAGCTCCAAGAACCACCTCAAGGACTTCATCTCCACCTCAAGCAACCACCTTGGACCTTGGATCATAGCCTTCTTCGCCACCGAAGATCACCTTGGCGCCATTCGTCGTCAACGACTCTTTCGACCGCATAAAACGTCGATTGATCACTCCTAGTGAGTATTCTTACTCACCAAGACATGTGAATTCCCTAGTATACTTGTATTCCACGTCTTGTTCACTTGTGCCTTCAAAATCACACATTTGACCTTCAAATTCGACCTGCAAATTCGGTTCTGTACGCTACTTACAGACCCAGATTAGTCGACTTGACCTAGTTATTAGTCGACTAACCCTTCTAGTTGAACCTTAACCTGTTTTCTGAAACACAGTTTTAGTCGACTTACCCTGATCATTAGTCGACTAACCCTTTCTGGAAATAAACCTCAACTCTCTGGAAATCACTGTTAGTCGACTACACATTCCTCCCTAGTCGACTAACCTTACTTGAACCAGAAACCCAACTCTCGGCCCTAGTCGACTTATCCTATTTACTAGTCGACTATAGGCTACTAGTCGACTAACCCTTCTCACCTTAGTCGACTCCTGAAACAAACTTAACTCTCTGTATCCCAGTTCTAGTCGACTTAGCTTGTCTGTTAGTCGACTTGCGTGTCTGTTAGTCGACTACCCTTTTTTACCTAGTCGACCAACTTTCCCTGAAACAGAATATCAACTCTCTGGAACCCAGTTTTAGTCGACTAATCCAGACTGTTAGTCGACTATTGACCCCTACCAGTCGACTACACCTTCCACCTAGTCGACTGATTTGAGCTGTTTATTATAGTTGATTTCTTTTCTAAATTTGAATCTTACCCTGATACATGTGTATTGTACTATGCTTGTTCATGCTTCATAACTGGTACTACATGACTTATTTCTGGATGGATGTATCTCTTGTTACTTCATGACTTGTTATTACATATTCTCGTTTCATGACATGTTAAATAGTGAATATCACCACTTATCATGCCATCTCTTGAACCAAGCATGATGCATTCAACTTTTGTATAAAATGGACCAACTTACATTGGGTCAGGGGAAACATGCGGATATCGATATGTGTTCGTGTTTACAGTGGCATTAGGTATATTGTACAATTATATTCCGGTCTAACCTGAGGGCCTCCAGGAGACCGAGGGGAGTGCTTGCTCCCTCTTCCTGAGTACTATCATGATAAGGGCATACATAAGTCCCTCCTGAATAGCCTAGCGGCTGGCTTCCGTCACCAAGCAACGGAACAATCCTGGACCGTTATCCCGGGCATGTACGGGGTCCACTGTAAACATAGTTCGTTGATACCCCCGCTGTTTCCAATAACAACCTTGTATTACTAGGATATGGATCTATGTGCGCTGGGACGCTGGGTCACATAGCTAGATATCACAGTAAGACAAGTAATAATAATAATAGACTTTAACTATGTATCCATTTCATCCTGATTATAGTTCTTTATGCTTTCATTACTTGTTGGTTTATATTCATTATGCTGTTCCGTCCTTATTATTCATATCTCTTAGCCACTTGGCTATAACCTGTTCATTTTCGGGAGGTCCTGACTCCCTTGGATTTGTATGTTCAGGTTCCGAGGCTTGGATCGAAGTGGAGCCATCCACGGACGATCGAGCTTTCTTTAGTGAGCAGGCAGATTAGCTCCAGTCCCTGTGCCGGATCTCTCCTTTTGACTCACGGGATCTTCATCCTACTCGTGAGCTTTTTTGTGTTTATATTGTATCTTTTGCTTTTGGACTTGGTGGTGATAAAAGACACATGGAATGTGTAATATTTTATCATACCTTGTGATGACTTGTACTTGTACTTTTATGTTGGCATATATATGATTACCACGCTGTGTCGTGTACTCTGATCTGTGTTGTACTTTTATGCTTAGCGTATGTACGTGGGGGCAATTTCTGACCTATGTATATACGTCGCAGTGACGTCCCCGTATTCGTGGAATCGGGGCGTTACAGGTTGGTATCAGAGCCTAGGCTCTCACACCTATAGTACAATCAAGCAGCAAATTACTGTAATTTGCTATTGCCAACTACAACGTACAAAGTTATCTAGTCCTTCTTGATTCCTTCTTGATCCCTTCCCTTGTGTCCTAAACTCCTTCCATTTTTCCCAATTCCAGTTATCTTTTCCCAATTCGGTATGGAGAGAAGGACGGGACGTAACCATTCCGGGCAAGCATCGAATGGACCCACGGGAGAGAATGTGGACATCCTGAGAGTCATTCAGACGATGATGGAGAACCAGCAGCAACAGACCGAACTTCTTCGACAGGAGTTGGCAGCCCCTAAGGAACAGAGGCCGGGGAATATTTCAGATTTCAGACGGCTGCAACCGGCCATATTCACGGGTGAAGAGAAACCCCTGGATGCCGAGCAATGGCTGACGGATACATCAGATCTGCTGAATGCAGCCAGAGTACCAAAGGAGAACCAAGTTGAGGTCGCCAAGATCCAATTGAAGGATATAGCCAGAACTTGGTGGCTAGCTGAGGAGGCCAGACTGGAGAAGCCTGTCACCTGGGACACGTTCTCCAAGAGTTTCTACAGCAGATTCTTCCCCGCCACTGCTCAGAAGGACATGGAAGAGCAGTTCATCAGACTTCAGCAAGGGAATAGGTCCGTGGATGAGTATGCCGCGGAATTTCTCAGGCTTAGCCGCTTTGCTCCGTACATGGTAACGGATGAGGAGAAGCGGGCAAGCAGATTCCAGCAAGGCCTGCGGATGGATATACAAGTATTCCTGATGCCCCAGCAGCTGAAGACCTATTCAGAAGTTCTCACCATAGCTCGAGAGGTGGAGCGTGGGCTAGAGAAGAAGCAAGAGAACCTGATGAAGAACCAGGCCATGAAGAGGCCATTTGCACCCATGGGAAGAGGAGGTCCTTACAGAGCAGCAAAGGTTCAGACTGTGAGGCAACCATTCAGACCAGCTCCTTACCAGACGGCCCAGCCACTTTCTTTCTGCAGTTATTGTCAGAAGCCAGGCCACATTCGACAGAATTGCCGTAGGGCAAATGGGCTATGCTTGGTGTGTGGTTCCCGAGATCATTCCATAGAAGCCTGTCCCCACAGAAGGATGGGGATAGCCGGCCAAGCTTTGCCAGCACTTCAGGGACCGAATGGACAGAGAGCACTTCCAGGGCCACCGGGGCAGAGGAATCAAGGGCCGATGATCAGGGGAGTTCCTCCCCCTCCTCCACAGCGAGCTATTCGCCCAGTCCAGAGAGGAGCTAGGACTGCAGCAGGGCGTGGAAGGGGCCAAGCCTTCAATTTGACAGAAGTAGAAGCTGAGACTTCTGAGGAGGTGATAACAGGTAATATCAGGGTGCATTCTAAACCTGTCCTCGCTCTCTTTGATTCCGGTGCTTCCCATTGTTTTATCTCAGATCATTTTGTGGCATTGCATTCCATACCTGTTAGATCTTTAGACCACAAATGGGAGATTAGTACAGGGAATGGAGTAGTCATATCTTCTAGAGTTTGTACTGATTGTCCAGTAGAACTTTGTGATAAGACCTTGGCCATAGATATGCTCGTACTAGACACCAAAGGGTACGACGTAATCTTAGGCATGACCTGGCTCAGTCAGTACCATGCAGTTATTGATTGTAGGGAGAAGAAGATTAATTTCAGAATCCCTCATCAACCGGAGTTCCAATTTAGTGGAGAAGTGAAGTCTACCAAGGGAAAGACTCGGATGACTACTTCGGAGGTTCAGAAGCAGAAGGTACCGTGTGGGATGAATTCCCAGGAGTGTTTGCTGAGATCTCAGGACTGCCACCTGACAGGGTAATCGAGTTCTCCATTGACACAGTTCCAGGAGCAGCTCCTATATCCAAGGCTCCGTACAGGATGGCACCGACGGAGTTAGAGATTTTGAAGAAGCAGCTGCAAGAATATTCAGACAGGGATTGATTAGGCCAAGTACTTCACCATGGGGAGCTCCAGTACTGTTGGCAAACAAGAAGGATGGTGGTAAGAGACTTTGTATTGATTATAGGGAATTGAACAAAGTTACCATCAAGAACAAGTATCCCTTACCAAGGATTGATGATTTGTTTGATCAGCTTCATGGAGCCCGGGTATTCTCTAAATTAGATTTGCAGTCGGGTTACCATCAGCTAAGGATGAAGTCAGAGGATATTCCGAAGACGGCATTCAGGACCCGTTATGGCCACTATGAATTTCTAGTTATGCCTTTCGGAGTCACCAATGCCCCTGCAGTTTTCATGGACTTGATGAACAGAGTGTTCTCGCCCTACTTGGATCAGTTCGTTGTCGTTTTCATAGATGACATCTTGATCTATTCCAGGAACAACAAGGAGCATGCAGAACATTTGAGGATTGTATTGCAGACTCTACAGCAGGAGCAGCTTCATGTGAAAAGGAGCAAGTGTGACTTCTGGTTGGACAGTATAGCCTTCCTTGGACACATAGTTTCAGCAGAAGGGATTTCAGTTGATCCTAGCAAAGTCCGGGCAGTGAGGGACTGGCCGATTCCGGAGACGGTGACTGAGATTAAGAGTTTTCTTGGACTAGCCGGATATTACAGACGCTTTGTCCAAGACTTCTCTAGGATTGCAGCCCCGTTGACCAAGCTCACCAGGAAAGGAGAAAGGTACATATGGACAGAGGAATGTACGGCAGCTTTTGAGCAATTGAAGCAGAGGCTCATTTCAGCTCCAATCTTGAAGACTCCCTCAGGAAGAGGAGGGATGGTCATCTTCAGTGATGCATCAGGAAAAGGCCTGGGGTGTGTACTTATGCAACATGATCATGTCATAGCTTATGCATCCAGGCAACTGAAGACTCATGAGCGGAATTACCCAACTCATGACTTGGAGCTGGCAGCTGTTATATTTGCATTAAAGATCTGGAGGCATTATCTTCTGGGAGATAAGGTGTTGATATACACGGATCACAAGAGCCTCAAGTATATTTTCTCAAAGAAGGAGTTGAACATGAGGCAGAGGCGGTGGCTGGAGTTGATGGCGGACTATGATATAGACTTGCAATATCATCCAGGCAAGATCAATACAGTGCCGGATGCACTGAGCAGGAAGCCAGAGTATAGAGTGCTTGTCCAACTTACTCAGCAGAAGGAGTTGATTCAAGACATCATCAGATTGGACTTAATGTTGGTGCAAGGAGTTGATAAGGCAGGACAGCTCATGACCTTGCAGATTCAGTCAACATTGATAGAGGAGATCAAGGAAGCTCAAAAGGAAGATCCCAGATTGCAGTCATTCCGAGCTCAGGTAGAGGCTGGATTGAGGACTGATATCTGTATTCATCCAGATGGTGCATTATATTTTGGTAGCAGGATTTGTGTTCCCCAAGGAGAAGTTCGGCAGAAGATTCTAGCAGAAGCTCACAGTTCAGCCTATTCCATACACCCAGGGGGAAACAAGATGTATCAGGATATGAAGAAGCAGTTTTGGTGGAATGCCATGAAGAGGGAGATAGCCCAGTATGTTGCCAAGTGCTTGGTTTGTCAGCAGATAAAGATAGAGCATCAGAGGACAGCTGGACCTCTACAACCTTTACCGATACCTGAGTGGAAGTGGGAGCACATCACCATGGATTTTGTCACGGCATTGCCTCGCAGTCCTAAAGGTAATAATGCGGTGTGGGTAATCATCGATCGCCTCACCAAATCAGCTCACTTCATACCATTCAGGGTGGGTCAGTCAACAGAGGTTCTGGCAGACAAGTACATGAAGGAGATAGTTCGTCTGCATGGAGTTCCAGTTAGTATTGTATCAGACAGAGACACCAGATTCAGATCTCATTTCTGGGAAAGCCTCCAAGAAAGTCTAGGGACTCGTCTGAAATTCAGTACATCATATCATCCTCAGACAGACGGACAATCTGAGAGGACTATCCAGATTCTTGAAGATATGTTGCGGGCCTGCATGATTGAATTCCAGGGATCATGGGAAGACCATCTTCACTTGGCAGAGTTTTCTTATAATAACAGTTATCAGGCAAGTATCAAGATGGCACCTTTTGAAGCATTGTATGGAAGGAAGTGTCGGTCACCGATTTGTTGGGATGAAGTCGGTGAGAGGAGACTTTTGGGGCCGGAGATCCTGATTCAGACAACAGAGAAAGTCAGGATTATCAGAGATCACCTCAGGGCAGCACAGAGTCGGCAGAAGAGTTGGGCAGACACACTGAGAAGGCCATTGGAATTCCAGACAGGAGATCATGTGTTTTTGAAGATATCACCTACCAAAGGAGTAATCCGGTTCGGTACGCGTGGAAAACTTAGTCCGAGATATATCGGCCCATTCGAGATTTTAGACCGTGTGGGAGATGTGTCTTATCGATTGGCATTACCGCCATCGTTGGACGGAGTTCACAATGTATTCCACGTGTCACAGCTAAGGAAGTATGTGAAGGATGATAGTCATATCCTGGACCACTCCGAACTGGAACTAAGACCGGATTTGTCATATCAAGAGCAGCCGATGGCCATTTTGGACAGGAGTGTCAAGACATTGAAGAGCAAGGCTATACCATTAGTGTTGGTGTCTTGGAACAGGCATGCGCCAGGAGAAGCCACGTGGGAGCGAGAGGATGTTATCCGTGAGCGTTACCCTCAACTCTTCACATCTTGATTGGTAAAACTCTTTCCTTCTATCCTTCTCTACTGTTAACTTTCTTCTCATCCTTCTTTGCTGTTACCTTTCACTTTATGAAATTTCGAGGACGAAATTTTTATAAGGTGGATGGATTGTAATACCCCGTTCCCGGAATACGTACTTAGTTGCGTATTCAGTCTTTTGTTCGTATTTTTTTGATTTACTTCCTGTATTTAACCGATTTCAATTTTAAACTTCATTTCCCAATATTATATATATTCTATGATTTTTTGGAATTTTCCTGAATTTAATTAAATATTTTCAAACCGGTGTCGACCAGTGCCGCTGATCGATTCTCGGATTTTTAATTCATAAACTGCTAGGAATTTCTAGAAGGTCCTTTAGACTTTATTTCTTAGAATCATATTTTCTATCTAAATACTTTTTCTGGGAATTTTATGAATTTATGAAAGTTCCAACGGAGTCGGTAGATAACTGATTCCGGGATTTTTAGTTTTAAAACTATAAATTATTTCTTCAAACGAATTTCACCATGAGTCTTAAAATGTTATTCTTGATTTTTAGTAAAATTTTCGGGTCGTTCCGAGATACTTGAATTTCGGACGATTCCGGTATTTTCCAAAATTCCATTTTCCAATTTTCCAATAATTCCAATTTTCCACATAATCCCACTCACTTTCACCTAATCCTTTTTAAATCCCACTCATTCTCTCTCTCCCCCATGGCCGGCCAAGTGGCCAAGTGAGGGACACCTCACCCTCCCCATATTTGCACAAAACCCCCTCTCAATTACACTATTTGCAACTCCTTTACAAAATCTAACACCTATATAAACAATCTCTTTACATTTCTTTTCCTTTTTCTTCATTTCACCTAAGTGTTAGCCCTCACCAAGAGATCTCTCCTCCTTCTCAACCTCAACCCTAGCTCCAAGAACCACCTCAAGGACTTCATCTCCACCTCAAGCAACCACCTTGGACCTTGGATCATAGCCTTCTTCGCCACCGAAGATCACCTTGGCGCCATTCGTCGTCAACGACTCTTTCGACCGCATAAAACGTCGATTGATCACTCCTAGTGAGTATTCTTACTCACCAAGACATGTGAATTCCCTAGTATACTTGTATTCCACGTCTTGTTCACTTGTGCCTTCAAAATCACACATTTGACCTTCAAATTCGACCTGCAAATTCGGTTCTGTATGCTACTTACAGACCCAGATTAGTCGACTTGACCTAGGTATTAGTCGACTAACCCTTCTAGTTGAACCTTAACCTGTTTTCTGAAACACAGTTTTAGTCGACTTACCCTGATCATTAGTCGACTAACCCTTTCTGGAAATAAACCTCAACTCTCTGGAAATCACTGTTAGTCGACTACACATTCCTCCCTAGTCGACTAACCTTACTTGAACCAGAAACCCAACTCTCGGCCCTAGTCGACTTATCCTATTTACTAGTCGACTATAGGCTACTAGTCGACTAACCCTTCTCACCTTAGTCGACTCCTGAAACAAACTTAACTCTCTGTATCCCAGTTCTAGTCGACTTAGCTTGTCTGTTAGTCGACTTGCGTGTCTGTTAGTCGACTACCCTTTTTTACCTAGTCGACCAACTTTCCCTGAAACAGAATATCAACTCTCTGGAACCCAGTTTTAGTCGACTAATCCAGACTGTTAGTCGACTATTGACCCCTACCAGTCGACTACACCTTCCACCTAGTCGACTGATTTGAGCTGTTTATTATACTTGATTTCTTTTCTAAATTTGAATCTTACCCTGATACATGTGTATTGTACTATGCTTGTTCATGCTTCATAACTGGTACTACATGACTTATTTCTGGATGGATGTATCTCTTGTTACTTCATGACTTGTTATTACATATTCTCGTTTCATGACATGTTAAATAGTGAATATCACCACTTATCATGCCATCTCTTGAACCAAGCATGATGCATTCAACTTTTGTATAAAATGGACCAACTTACATTGGGTCAGGGGGAAACATGCGGATATCGATATGTGTTCGTGTTTACAGTGGCATTAGGTATATTGTACAATTATATTCCGGTCTAACCTGAGGGCCTCCAGGAGACCGAGGGGAGTGCTTACTCCCTCTTCCTGAGTACTATCATGATAAGGGCATACATAAGTCCCTCCTGAATAGCCTAGCGGCTGGCTTCCGTCACCAAGCAACGGAACAATCCTGGACCGTTATCCCGGGCATGTACGGGGTCCACTGTAAACATAGTTCGTTGATACCCCGCTGTTTCCAATAACAACCTTGTATTACTAGGATATGGATCTATGTGCGCTGGGACGCTGGGTCACATAGCTAGATATCACAGTAAGACAAGTAATAATAATAATAGACTTTAACTATGTATCCATTTCATCCTGATTATAGTTCTTTATGCTTTCATTACTTGTTGGTTTATATTCATTATGCTGTTCCGTCCTTATTATTCATATCTCTTAGCCACTTGGCTATAACCTGTTCATTTTCGGGAGGTCCTGACTCCCTTGGATTTGTATGTTCAGGTTCTGAGGCTTGGATCGAAGTGGAGCCATCCACGGACGATCGAGCTTTCTTTAGTGAGCAGGCAGATTAGCTCCAGTCCCTGTGCCGGATCTCTCCTTTTGACTCACGGGATCTTCATCCTACTCGTGAGCTTTTTGTGTTTATATTGTATCTTTTGCTTTTGGACTTGGTGGTGATAAAAGACACATGGAATGTGTAATATTTTATCATACCTTGTGATGACTTGTACTTGTACTTTTATGTTGGCATATATATGATTACCACGCTGTGTCGTGTACTCTGATCTGTGTTGTACTTTTATGCTTAGCGTATGTACGTGGGGGCAATTTCTGACCTATGTATATACGTCGCAGTGACGTCCCCGTATTCGTGGAATCGGGGCGTTACACTATCATATGGCTAGGGAAATCGGGAATGGTCACAAATTGGGTACCTTTGCTCCAACACTCTTCAACAATAATGTAAAGGTAAACGAATTAAACAAATGCCTAAATGCACATCTAATAGTTTTTTAACTTTAACAATCATGGGTTACTATTGAGTTATAAATAGTGTGTTAAAACAAATACTATGAAGAGCTAAATACAGCAGAAAAACAAGTTTCAGTATAGCAGCCTTGCAGAAAAAACTAGGTAAGCAGTTTACTAACCCTCCGCGTTTTCACGGCAAGAGTGAGAGCCCTGGTGCTCTGCTTTCTAGAGCAGAGTCACAGGACTGTAAGTTATATTCTGCAGCAGTAATATTTTCAGCAAATAAAAGAAAATTAAATGTTACATAAATTAAAAGAATTACCATCCCACCTGGTAACGGCGCAAAAATTTAATTAAGGCGAAACCTGCATAGAAAAGAAAAGTTTAAAGTTAATAGATAGATAGTATTAGGGTTCCTCAATACTACCACTATAGCAAGTGACTATGCAGGTCGTGATTCACAAGGAGGAAAAGCGATAGAAGTGTTTTTGGTTTTCTTTTAAGTTTATTAAAACTGGTTAAAACATTTTTTCTTAGTTTTTAAAAGGAAAAATAAAACTAAGTTAAGTTAAAAGTCTGTTTTCCATTGATTTTGCAAAGGGGAAAAACTTACAAGAAAGGGGTCGAGGAGCTAAATTACAAGTAATTCTTTGAAGTAAAAAAATTACAGGTAGATCTCCTCTGAGATTTCTGGAGAAGTGTGCCGGTAGAAATCTGATCAGTGCGCGATCACTTTATCCTTTTGACGATGCGATCGATCAGACAATCGGACTGCTGCCTGATGGGATTCCCTTCTCGCCTGGTTCAGGGAATTGGAGAACAGAAGGTTGGTAGAACCCTCTTTTTACTTCTCAAACTACCTCCACTCGGGAATTCCTTCTCGCCTGGTTCCGGAGATTCCTTGAGAGAGAGGAAGATCTTAGGGTATCAGCACCCTGATTAGAGAAGTAATTCTCTGAATTCTAGAAAGCAAGTGAGTAGATCTATGTATTTTGTCCTCTTCTCCTCTTTTCAGCCTTTATCTCTGTGTGTGTCTTCGTATACCTCTGGTGGGCTATTTATAGGGAGAGCAGAGGTATAATTTATTGGCCCAAAAGGTTACACTCTCTATTTGTTTAAGTTTTGATGATAACAAAACACATAGAAGCTATATGGTACTAATAAGTTGTTTAAAATGAGTTTCAGGTTAGTACCATTCATGATGGCTTTTCTTAGCTATTGCAAAGTTTTGCAAGGTTTATGATTTTAATAAGGCAAATGGCGCAAGAAGAAGTGTTCATAGAAGAGAAGGCTCTAGATTGGTATAGCATGGCTCAGAGACTTCATTGTGGCTCAGAGATGTCTTTTCTTAGTTTTATTCTTATAGTTTGTTAAAGAATAGTGAATAGGTTTGAAGCTCAAAATTCCCTACACACTAGTTTTTGTGCACATGACTTATCTAAAATAAATTTCTCCTATATACAAAATAGTTTTAAATATATATTTTATTACTTAAAACTCCATTTTATATGTTATACCTAGTCTTGATCAAAACTATTTTGAAAACTATCAAGATTTTCAAAACCTTTTTCAAAAGATTGATTTTTGGCCTGCTGCGGTCGACCGGCGGTCGACCGGCTCTGTTTCAGGTCAGAACGGTCGACCGACCGGTCGATCGGGTTTCTGACCGTTTGGGTGCGTGCATGTGTGCACGTCTCCCAGTCGACCGGGCGGTCGACCGGACCCCATTTCGGTCGACCGACCTTCGGCCGACTGAAAGTCCTCTACTCTCTGTTTGTTTCGGTCGACCGGGCGGTCGACTGTGGGCCGGTAACGGCTAAATTTTTTGAAAACCGGTCGACCGAGAGCTGGATTTCAGCTTTAACGGCTAGTTTATTTAACACGTTTTAAAACGTGTATTTTGTCTCTAAACGAGTTTAGGGGCTGGTTTTTGGGTCAAATATTTCCTAATTACTTATTATATTAGTTTACTCTTTAATCCCTACCCTTATTCTATAATAAGGATGATTAGGGTTGAGGTAATTACAACAATCATTTTGCAAAAATATTCAAGTTTAAAGGCTTTCAAAAGAAGTTATTGTTCTCTGTTTTTGTGCTCAAAATTCTCTCTTTACTGAAGTTTTTGGTTCTAAACTCTCTTCAATTTCAATTTCTTTTTCACTAACAAAACTTGAGCTTCAATCCTACACATTATTCTCTAGGGTTTTTGTAAGGGAAAAAGGTTTTTTAAAAGAGGGTTTGTGGTCTTTTGATCACCAAGAGATTCTTATATTTGTGGTTCCACTACCTCTGGACTAGAGGAGTGTGATTGAGGAGTTGGGTACTCTGGTGTGGTTGTAACTCTTTGTGAAAGTTATAGTGGTTGGAAAATCTTTCTGGGTGAAGGCGGGGACGTAGAGCTGGGTGCTCGAACCCCGAAACAAATCTCTGTGTTTGCGATTGGTTTACTTGCTTCATTTAATTGCTTTACATTCATTGCTTTATTTACTTGTTTCATAATCATTGCTATATTATCAATCAATACTCACACAACAAGATTGCATTGTGCACCTCAAACTCTTATCTAGAGGAATCACGAGGAAGGAGTTCAGAGCCCTTCACGGGGTATTCGGCTTCTAGTCTTGTTTCGGGTGATCGTTGCATCATAATTTTTAAATTTGTGCATTGATTAGCATTATCACCTATTCACCCCCCCTAGGTGATTTCAATTGGTATCAAAGCTAGGACTCTAGTTTTTGGCTTCACATTCTTAGAGAGATCCTAAAATTTGCTAATCACTGTTTGCATATTTACATTCATACACTAGTAAAGATGGCCGATAACATTAAGACCCCTCCCAATTTGATGGACTCAACTTTCCCATATGGAAAGTTAGGATGACTATTTTTCTACAATCTCTAGGTAGTCTAGTTGCTAAGTCCTTGACCAAGCCCTATAGTAGACCCGAGAGTGAGGAGGACACTTGGTCCGAACTCACCTTCAAGGAATTTGATGCTAACTCTAAGGCTCAAATGCACTACTTTTAGCTTTGAATGAGGATGATCTAACACGGGTTATCCATTGCAAATCCGCCTATGAGATTTGGCAACACTTATTGGTCACTCATGAGGGGACATCACAAGTCAAGAGAGTTAAAATAGATCTCTTGCGTTCCCAATATGAAAGTTTTAAAATGCTAGAAGAAGAATCTATTGATGATATGATTACCAAGTTTACTAAGATTATTAATGCTCTTTCTTTTCTAGTTGATGATATAAGCAACGACCAGAAGGTGCACAAAGTGATTCGTGCTCTTCCTTCGTCATGGAGATCAAAGCTACCACCTTAAAGGATTTGAATGACAAAGATGAGATGGAGTTCATAAGTCTTATTGGAAACCTTAAGACTCATGAGATAGAAAAGAAGGCAAGAGAAGAAGCGGTACCTCAAAAGAAGAAGTCCATAGCTTTCAAGTCTTCCTCTACCAACTACGATGATGAAGAAGATGAAGAAGAGAATGAAGAGTTATCTCTCCTAGTGAGAAATGTAAAGAGGATGTACCGCAAGAATAAACTCAACTATAGAAAGCGATGGGAAGGGAAGGAGGAGAAAAAAATCATATGCTACAATTGTCGGAAACCCGGACACATCATGACCGATTGTCCCGATTTCAAGAAAAGATGACCTCCTCCTTGAAGCAAAAGAGACCGGTTGAAAAGAAGGTATACAAAGCCACTTGGGATTTGGAAAGTGAATCCGAAGATGAAGTCGACACGGCAAATATGTGTTTCATGGCAAACACACCCAAGGTAATCACTAAACCTCTTGATGATGAAAATGAAATAAGTAGAGAAATGTTAAAACATACTTTTGTTGAACTCTCTGAAAGTTTTGATGATAAAAAGGTAGAATGTTCTAAATTGAAAAAGGAAATTGAGATGCTTAAAAACCAACTTGTAATTTCTTTAAAAGAAAAGGATGAACTTTCTTCCAATCTTATTTTAACAAAAAGAGAGTTTGATGCTTATAAAGTTGCTTGTAAAGCCAAATTTTCAAAAATTGATGAAAATGAATTATCCTTGTTAAAAACTAAAATCAATGATTTTGGAAATGTTTTAAAAGAATGTGCTTTTAATAATAATAAATTAGAGGAAATATTTTCAAAGAAGCATTTGCACACTCCACATACTAAGAATGATAAAACAACTCATGCTTAAAATTCTCATGCTCATCATGCCAACACTTCACATGACACTCATGTTAAAACTACTCATGCTCACAATTCACATGTTCGTAAGCCACACACTCATTATGCATTTAAATATGGAAGAATTTATAGATGCACTTATTGTGGTCGGAATGGTCATCTAGCTAAACTTTGCTATGATCATATAAATAGGACAAATAATCTTGTGTGGGTTCGTTACACTAACTCTTTAGGACCCAAGAAAATATGGGTACCAAAATCAAGTCCTAAATTATTTGATGTAGGTACACACCAAGGCTCCAAGACGTAAGGAGCGGTGGTACCTTGATAGTGGTTGTTCAAGGCATATGACATGGGATATCAACAACTTCACAACCCTATCAAGGTACGTTGAAGGTGGCACCGTCACCTTCGGAGATGACTCCAAGGGCATCATCATCAGTATAGGTAACATTAAGATTGGTGCATCTCCTTTAATAGAAAATATTGTTCTTGTTGATGGACTTAAACATAACTTGCTTAGTATTAGTCAACTTTGTGATTGTGGTCTTAAAGTTGTGTTTGATGAATCTTCTTGCAAAATTTTTGATTGTAAAATCAATGATTGTATTCTCATCGGATTTCGTGAAAATAATGTCTATATCATCGACATGCTTAATTTGGATTGTTCTACTAAATGCTTGAATGCTTTTGATGAGATTTCATGGCTTTGGCATAGAAGATTAGGACATGCATCTTTTGATCATCTTGCTAGAATTAATTCTAAGGAATTGGTGAAGGGTATTCCTTTCTTGAAGTTTGAAAAAGACCGCATTTGTGGTGCGTGCCAACTTGGGAAACAAACCAAGTCTTCTTTCAAACCAATCAAGGATATCATGTCAACTAGGCCATTAGAATTGATTCACATGGATCTTTTTGGACCTACTAAAACTAAAAGCTTAAATGGAAGTAGAGATGTTTTTGTTTTAGTTGATGATTTTTCTCGCTTCACTTGGGTTTTCTTTTTGGAACACAAAGTCATACTTTTTCGCATTTTAAGATTTTTCGAAAAAGGGTTGAAAAAGAAAAGAATTTTCGATTTTAAATATAAGAAGTGATAGAGGTGGTGAGTTTGTTAACCAACTCTTCATGACTTATTGTGATGAAAAGGGAATTAAGCATGAAATGTCATGTCCTAGAACTCCAAACAAAATAGAGTAGTTGAAAGGAAGAATAGAACTCTTCAAGAAATGACTACGACTATGATAAGTGAATATGATCTCCTTCAATACTTATGGGCCGAGGCCGTAAACACCGCATGCTACATATCAAACCGTATTTATTTGTGTAAAAATACTTTCAAAACCTCTTTTGAAATTTATCATTTAAGAAAACTAAATGTTTCATACTTTAAAGTTTTTGGATGCAAGTGTTTTGTTTTGAATACTAAAGATAATTTGGGTAAATTTGATGCTAAGGCTTATGAGGCAATATTTGTTGGATATTCTAGTACTAGCAAAGTTTATAGAGTATTCAATAAATCTTCTCATACTATTGAAGAATCTATGCATGTTAAATTTGAAGAATTTAATACTATTGTTGAGAATGTTGTAGAGATTGACTCATTAGGTGAGACATGGAGAAAATATCCTTGAAGGACTCACCCTCTCAAGAAGAAAAGCAAGATCCCATTGGTGAAGTTCAAAAGGATGAAGTGGAAAACTCTCAACCACTTCCTAAAGATTGGAGATACGCTACAAATCATCCCAAAGATCTCATCATAGGTGATATATCTAAAGGGGTAACAACTCGCTCTAAACTCCATGAATTGTGTGGTAATTTTGCATTCATCTCTCATTTTGAACCCAAAAACATCCTCGAAGCCGAGGGTGACTCATATTGGTTGCTAGCTATGCAAGAAGAGCTTAATCAATTTGAGCGTAACCAAGTTTGGCACCTTGTTTCTAGACCCTACGATAGACCAATAATTGGTACTAAGTGGATTTTTAGGAACAAGATGGATGAGTCAGGAAATGTTATTAGGAATAAGGTTAGGTTAGTGGTCCAAGATTACACTCAAGTTGAAGGAATCGACTTTGAGGAGACCTTTGCACCCGTAGCACGGCTTGAAGCCATACGGATTACACTAGCTTTTGCATCTTTTAAAAATTTTAAAAGAGGTTTTGTGGTCTTTTGATCACCAAGAGATTCTTGTATTTGTGGCTTCACTACCTCTGGACTAGAGGAGCATGATTGAGGAGTTGGGTACTCTGGTGTGGTTGTAACTCGTTGTGAAAGTTATAGTAGTTGGAAAATCCTTCTGGGTGAAGGCGGGGACGTAGAGCTGGGTGCTCGAACCTCGAAACAAATCTCTGTGTTTGCAATTGGTTTACTTGCTTCATTTAATTACTTTATATTCATTGCTTTATTTACTTGTTTCATAATCATTGCTATATTGTCGATCAATACTCACACAACAAGATTACATTGTGCACCTTAAACTCTTATCTAGAGGAATCACGAGGAAGGAGTTCAGAGCCCTTCATGGGGTATTCGGCTTCTAGTCTTGTTTCGGGTGATTGTTGCATCATAATTTTTAAATTTGTGCATTGATTAGCATTATCACCTATTCACCCTCTCTCTCTAGGTGATTTCATAATTGTCCCTTAAAAGTCTGAAAACAGATTGAGTCAATATGTTTAAATCTAGAAAATAGCCTTGCCGCGAGGCTAGAATCAGCTTTTGCGAAGTTAGGAATAGCAGGTAATGTTGATCTCCTGATCCGCTTTGATTCTTTTCAAATAACTGAAAGATCTCCCCTGATCTTCTTACTTGTTTTACGAGAGTCAAGAGATTATGGTAAACAATTGCCAAATTTGATCTCAGATTTGATCTCGATTAGAATTGACCTTGAATAGATTCGATCTCATCTAGAGACTTAATTGGTCAAAGGTGACCATACAAGACCTGCAGCGGAGTTACTGCGTCGAGCTTGTAGCGGAGCTGGGGGAAGCGTCTGGCGAAGTTAAAAAGAAAGCTCTTCAGCGGAGCTGGATACTTTTGTGGCGAAGCTACCAATTACCCTTTTGCGAAGCTGCATGGGGCTTCGAGCAAAGCTAACTCTCTGCGGAATTAACTGAGCATCTCTCGTAGTGAAGTTCGAAGGAACTCTCTGCGATGCTAAGCAATTTCAGCTTCTCATGCGAGACTTATCTTGTGAGTTTGCGTAAGACTAAGTGTTTGAGCTAACTTAGTGTCCCCGGACCTACTTGGGCCTTCTCACAAGCTTTTCTTGGCTTACTGTCTGCTTTGCTGGATCAGTAAAATCCAAGTTGCTGATTCGTCCCCTTTGAGATGGGTGAAGAACTGGTCGTCAGCTTGTCTCCTACTTGTCTTTTGTAGATGCCAACAAGTCAGACGTTGTTCAGGCCAGTTAGGAATCTTGTCTTTTTTAGAGTGTCAACAAGACCCCCTTCAAAGTTTTCGTAAGTCTGTAATGGATTGGTTCAGACTCCGAACTACTTTGAACTGCTTTGATTGATGGTATATGAAATGCGAACGTCGCCATAGTGGTTGAGTTTAGCTTCGCTTTCAATTCTGCTTCCGGATTGGAATAAGTTCGTCGAGGAATCGTGTAGATTCGCGATTCTAAATAGCTTCGCGTCTGGATAACTTCGCGTTAACTTGGTATTTGGAACGACGTTCATTTCCCGAGGCTAACTGTTTTTCGGCTAGTTACGAGAAGGACTGCTCCTTTTTCGAGGTTAGAATAACCTCTCTTGCATTAACGAGGGAGTATTCCCTTTCTCAAGGCCCAGCACTTGAATGCCTTAAATTCGCTCGTGCTTCTAAGCTTGAAGTAGCGACGGTGTGGTCAAACCATGAGGCCTATAAATAGGACACTTGAAGTCCTCTTCAGGGAAACAGTCTGTTCATGACATCTCCTGGTTGTCCAGAATAGGAGACTCAGATTTTTGAAGTAGTGGGGGTGCCCACTCTAGTCACTGATCGGCCAAGAACTGGTGAGTCTTGGTCATCCAGAGACTTTTACCAATAGAACGGTGACTTTAGGGAGCTTACCTCCCTTAACTTAGCTTTACCAGCTACTTCAGGGATTGATTTCCCTTGTTTTTCATTCTGTATCTGACTGATTTACAGAGAAGGGCTTCAGCCCTATTTTTTAGCTTCTCGGCGAAGCTATCATTCTCGCTTGATCAGAAATAAACTTTCCAATGCAGGGTTCCTGTCTTGATCTATTGAATCTGCCTGTTAAATCCGCCACGTAGGCAAGAATTGGGACTTATCTCTTCAAGGTCGAGCCAGTCTTACCATATAGGTGGGGCTAAGACTGTGTTCCTCTGGACCAGTCTGGCTTAGTCATATAGGTGAGGCTAGGACTTGGCCCTTTTGATGCTCCTTCAGTCTAACTGCCTTAGGCGGAGCTAAGATATGGCTTATACTGAGCTAGCCCGTCATCACTGTGCAAGAGAGGCTATCCACTGCTTAATTGAAGCACCACCGGATTGCTTCGCCCAAAGAATTTGACTTAGTATTCCATCTTTGCAGTTTCTCTTTGATTTAATGCTAACCTGTTTCCAGTTTGCATTGCAGTGAACTGTTCCTGCCAGTCTTTTGTCTTGATGTAAGAGACCAGAGACTTGCCTCTTGATCTTCTAGCTGAAGCTTTAATCCTAAGCGGGAGAAACATACTGGAGCAATTGATGCGTGTTCCAAGAAGAGGTTGGCGTTACTTATCTGAGATGATCTACTTCAGGAAGGGGCTGGTAGTCGCTTATCCGAGGTGATCCACTTCGGGAAGGCGGACGTCACCTGTAAGGTCTCGGATCCTTCCTTTGCCAATTTTCATCAAAGAAGATCCAGCTTCTTGATGGCAAAATCTGCCATTATGCAAAAGATTACGGCCTTGTGCAGGAGGAAGGTCTTTCGTGTCCAGTTGGTTTGACTTGTCATCTTGAAAGTAGATAGGAAAGCTTGTATGCCTTTGGAGCAATGATTCGGTTGTACGAAAGACCACCTTGATGTAGCGTCAATGTATCTTCCTTTTTGAGTCAATAAAATGTTCATTTTCTGCTTATCTGCTCTGTTTCCCTCCTCCTTTTGAATTTTAAAGGCAATTGGAATGGACCGGCGGGGCTAAACTTCCTGCGAAGTTAAAGACAGAATCCAAGACAAATCAGGAACGAACTTCCAGCGAAGCTAGCATTAATTTTCTACAAAGTTAGAGCCGAGCTCTCAGCGAGGCTAAGGTTCATCTTTCAGCGAAGTTACTCAAATGTCGCATGAGGTCGACGTTGAACTCACGGCAGAGTTAGCCCTTAGCGGGGCTGAAGCAACGCTTCTCGGGAAGGTTTCTGATTGGTCACTAATGTTGCACATTTATTATCATATTTTCATACTTATTTTAAATAAACTTTGCATTGTCCTAATTAAATGTTTAATTTATTTGCAGGCCCATTCCTAAAGGAGAGTGAAGAGAAATGAGCCCAAAAGCCTACCAAATTCTAAATTAAATTAGAATTAATTCGAACTCAGTGAATCAGGGCAAAATCAGAGAGGTTGAAAACTGGTTGAGAAGAATCCTCCCAGAATCGATCGGTTGAAGCCAAGAAAAAAGGCCATTTCGTCACAATCCCGGACCTAAACGAGAAAACCAACTGAAGATAAAGCCAGAACGTGAAACCGGGGAGACCCACCAACAGGGTGTGGCCAGGTGGCCACACCCTGACCGCGGAAACGCGGCCAAAAGCTGCGTTTCCGCGGCTTGGTTAGGGAGTTAGGGGGAGCGTTTGCTCCCCCAATCTTCCCGGGATTCCCCCTTGTGGTTTTTCCTTACAAATACTGGTTTGAGCTGAGAAAAAGAGGACGACCATGCAGAGATAGGATTTAGACTAGTTTTCCATTTTTCAGTGTAGGTTTTTGTTTTTCTTTCATGTAATTTTTAGCTTTCATTTATGTAATTCAGAGGAGATCAGACTTTCATAGAAGAACAAGAATGAAGCTTGTGCTGAAAGTGACACCGGTGTAAGGTTTCTTTCTTTTCTTTTATCGTTATGAAATCGAACCTGTATTTTCATTTTGTATGTACTTCGTTTTAGTTTCCTTCTTCTTCTTCTTTTCTACTTCACTCTTTTTTGGTACAATTGTCTTCCAAGTGAGTCTAAAAGCATCGAAAGAGCCTTGCCTTTGCGAGTGCCACGATAGCTCATGACGATGGATGTGGGTCTCTCTGTATCATTTCATACTTGAAGTTGTCTTGATGATGTAATGTGGAAGAGACAATACTCAACTCTTATGGGCTATGCGTTGATTGCCTCCACTTCAAGGTAACATCGTCGCCAAAGATTCAAGGTAAGCTTTTTGGTAAAAAGAAGGCAAGTAATTTTTTCTTTCTTTTCTTTTATTCCTGTAGATTAAATCACCAACACCTCATCTTCCAAATCCTTTTCCAATTCATTTGTACATAGTCATTTTCTGATTTTCTCCACCTTCTCCATCTATCGCTTTCTTTCTAACTTAACCTAACTCTTTTTCATTTTCATTTCTTAAAACAAAGAAGAACCTTCGTTTTTCTTCATAAAGATTTCAATAAAAAACCTTGAACGCTTATATCGCTAACCCTCCTTATGGATCACGACCCGCATAGCCACTTGCTATAGTGGTAAGAATTGAGCACTTGCACATCTCCATGTTGAAGTTCTAAAGTTTTGTATTTTATGTGCAGATAATAGCTCAATCAAATTTTGGCGCCGTTGCCGGGGAGGGTAACGGTTTTTATTGAAATCAGGTTTTTATTAAATTTTAAGAATTAAAACGAATTTTTCTTCTCTGTTGCAGGTTATAGGGTAAGAAAAGCAGGAAAAAAGATTGCAGTAACATATAAGTGGTCTTGGGCCTCTGTTCCAGAAAACAAAGACCAAGTACCCTCTGAATTGCCGCGTTTGCTCGGCTTTGGCCGCGTTTCCGCGGCAAGGAACAGTTCACTACTAACTGACTTTTTGCAGGGCTGCTTGATTTGCAAACTGATAGTTTTCTGCAAACTTTATTTCTTATATGCCATCACCATAAGCCTGCTAATAAATCAACAGTAAAACATTTGTTGAAAAAGTTAAAAAATTGATTAGAAGTTTGCATTTTTAGGCACGTGTCTTTTCAATTCATTTATTTTACTGTTGAAGAGTGCTGGAGTAAAGTACGTTCGCATTGCATTTAGAATAGGACTCATCTCTTGGTTGATTTACATCGCTTTAAGTGAATCTTATTTACATATCTTGTACACTTGCACAAACTGATCTTAAGGGCACCACCCCATAACAAGATAAGGTGGGGATTTAATCACCCTTCCTTGGCCCAAAAATCAGATTCCAAGCACTCACTAACCCGAGCCTAACTAAAAATGAGTAGACGTTGGCCCTAGGGACATCTCGGACTCAATTAGGAGATTATCCTAAGGGGAGAAGGTGTTGGAATTTGACTCCTGCCAAATCAGTGTCTAGGAAAGGGATTAAGGGCCGAAAGTCTGAAGTTTGGTGGTTATTTAATTAAGGAACGTCTTTGACGGATAACCTCCCACCAATCTTGCCCTGACCTGACTGATTAGCTTGTGGTCAAAGTCTGCATTATACCTCCCGTGGACAGTCTAACCAGTTAGGAGTCGTCTAGGTCATAGGTCTACCCTAACTTAGTTTAGAATTTTTTCTTTTTATTGTTTGCTTATTTGTTTATTTTTTTCTTTGTTTGTATTCTATTATGTGATATGGCTTATAATAACAATTTTTCAATTTTAATAGTAATCCATATTACACATCGACTTCTTTTTCGGATATTACCAACCCGGCATATCATAACTTTAACCAATCTAATGTGCCGGATTGGTCTTATCCGAATTAACATAACCCATGCCCCCAATCTTATAACCATAATTTCCATGATAATTTCAACTCTTCACAGAGTCAGTGGGGATTCACCTCCCCCGAGTCCAATTTTCAACCAACTTGTCCTCCTTATCCACCTAGTCCACAATATTTTTAAGATTCATACTCAGTTCCACCAGTCCAAAATAGAAAACCATCAATTTTGAAAATGAGTATGCGTGAGTCCAAATAAAAATCACAAAATCTGATGGACTCACAATTTCACCACCAATTCCAAGACAACACTTCATCTTTTCAACAAAACGATGAACCAATCAACTATGAAAAGATGCTTGAAGCCATGACTCAGGCTCAAAACGCTCGTAATCGTGACATAGATATAATGGTCCAATCTCTAAGTTCCCACCGTTTGACCAGTTCTGATGTCACTAACCATTCTGTTAGAGTCGAAGAGTCATGTTGTTTTGGATATCAAGGTTCCATTTCAGAACAATCATTTGAACTTGCCCAAACTCCAAATTTTGAAAATGATATTGACAGTTTGGCAAGTTATTCCTTTCCTGAAATAGAACTTGATAATGAATATGATCATGAACCTCCACTTAGTGATTCAATTCTACTTCCTGATTCAATTATGACTCCGGTATCTTCACCTGATTTCAACCTTTTTCCCGAGTCAACATTGGATCCTGTGCCAATTCATCATGAAATTGAATCACCCATCTTTGATGATCATATTAAACTTGACCAATTTTACACTTTTGAAAGTCGTATTGACAAATTGGCAAGTTCTCATTTTTATGACATTGAACTCAAAGAAAAATGTGACCTAGATTTTCAAATCTGTGATCCAGTTCAAATTCCCGAATCAATATTGACTCCTGTTTTGTTACCCGACTTGAGTAATAGTTTAGAGTCAGTTTTGATTTCCACAACTATCATTCTTGAACTTAAATCACCAATATTAAGTCACATTCTATTGTTGAAAAATAACTGTGGACTTGAGTTTCAACTTCTTGACTTGGACCCATTTCTTGAACCAATCTCGACTCCTGAACCTTTACTTGACTTAAGTCACCTTCCTGAGTCGGTATTAGTTCCAGTACTTCCTGAGTCCAAGTCAATCATTCTATCTTTTGACACTCCATTTTGGACACGGCGGTTGACAAATTTGACTCCGAAATTAATTATGAAATTTGAAAATTAGATGGGGTTAAATATTTAATAAAAATCATTCATGCATATATCATTTTAATGGTTTATATTAAAGAAATGTCTGGTGGGTTCCTTCGAACCCCACGAAAAGTCGATTGGGCCGCATTTCGTGGACCAATCAGACCACCACCGGAACCACCACCTTAAGGTAATATTTTCCTTCCCTTTCTTCTTTTTCATGCAACTATGCATTAATTCATACATTGAGGATAATTCATGAGATAGGTGTGGGAGAAGGTTCTAACATAACTTAAGTTTTTCTTTTTATTTTTAAAAAAAAGTTAACATTTTTCTTTACTTTTAAAAACTTTTTGAAAATAGAAACAATATTTTGATATATTTTTGTAAGAAATTAAGTCAATTTTAAGGAATAGGAAAATCAAAATTAGGATTTCATAAATTTATTCAAAATAAGATTATTTGTTTGATTTTTAGGGTTAGGAAGATAATTTGTCAAAGTAATTTAGTCTTGATCTTTACCTTAATGAAATATGCATACTTCATACACTTACACACTTAGGGTTCAAAAAAAAGATTCGTATGCCTTATATATATTAAAAAAAAGAAAAAAATATCTATGAAAGATGAACAAATCTAATTATTGATTAGTTAGGTACTTTGGCCTAAGCAAGCCTTACTTATGCGAAAGATGATTAGATAAGTTTAAGGAAAAAAAATATAAAATCCTCTGATTAAGCTGGGTATTTATGCCTAATAAAGCATAAGTATTCACGCCTAAAAGGGTCCATATAATAAAATCCTTAGTTTTGTGGCCTTGTTTGTTCGAGTCCTTAAGTCCTTGGGGTGTTTTCTCACCCGGTGCTCTAAGACCGTTTGTTTGGGAGTCATCGATTAAAGGCTCGTTACATGAGCAGATTAGAAAGCCTAATAGAACAAAGGAATAATACCAAAAACAAAATATATATATATATATATATATATATATATATATATTTATATAAATAAATAAGGCATAAGAGTTAGAGTTAATGAACCCTTAGTCAAAATTTTCACGATCACAAGGTGCATATGACTTAGGGTAAAGTAATAGACTAGATGAGAAGTACAATTTAACTCTTTACCTTGATTGATAACAAATTTTTGAATAGAGACTAAGTTTAGGAATGAAAAATTCAGCTTTCTTATAACTTATAGATTACTTAAATCTTATAATTATATTTCAAATATTTTTCTCTTTCAAAATGATTTTCGAAAATACTAACTCTTTGTTTCGCTTTCTTTATGGATTTTGTGGGTGTAATCCACTGAAAATCCTCACGAGACAAAATTCGTCCTCTAGGGGAAACCTAGAGGTTTAACGGCTTGTTGTACATGCTCAGTGCAATTGTGTGACCTGCGGAAGTGGTCTAATAATCCTTAGTATAGTTTAGTTGTTTTGCTCGAGGACGAGCAAAAGATAGGTATGGGGGTGTGATTGGTCACTAATGTTGCACATTTATTATCATATTTCCATACTTATTTTAGAATAAACTTTACATTGTCCTAATTAAATGTTTAATTTATTTGCATGCCCATTCCTAAAGGAGAGTGAAAAGAAATGAGCCCAAAAGCCCACCAAATTCTGAATTAAATCAGAATTAATTCGAACTCAGTGAATCAGGGCAAAATCAGAGAGGTTGAAAATCGTTGAGAAGAATCCTCCCAGAATTGATCGGTTGAAGCCAAGGAAAAAGCCCTTTCGTCACAGTCCCGGACCTAAACGAGAAAACCAACTGAAGATACAGCCAGAACGTGAAATCGGGGAGACCCACCAACAGGGCATGGCCACCTGGCCACACCCTGGCCGCGGAAACGCGGCCAAAGCCGCGTTTCCGCGGCTTGGTTAGGGAGTTAGGGGGAGCGTTTGCTCCCCCAATCTTCCCGGGATTCCCCCCTTGTGGTTTTTCCTTATAAATACTGGTTTGAGCTGAGAAAAAGAGGACGACCATGCAGAGATAGGATTTAGACTAGTTTTTCATTTTTTAGTGTAGGTTTTTGTTTTTCTTTTCATGTAATTTTTAGCTTTCATTTATGTAATTCAGAGGAGATTAGACTTTCATAGAAGAACAAGAATGAAGCTTGTACTGAGAGTGACACCGGTGTAAAGTTTCTTTCTTTTCTTTTATCGTTATGAAATTGAACCTGTATTTTCATTTTGTATGTACTTCGTTTTAGTTTCCTTCTTTATCTTCTTTTCTACTTCACTCATCTTTTGGTACAATTGTCTTCCAAGTGAGTCTAAAAGCATCGAAAGAGCCTTGCCTTTACGAGTGCCACCGATAGCTCATGACGATGGATGTGAGTCTCTCTGCATCATTTCATACTTAAAGTTGTCTTGATGATGTAATATGGAAGAGACAATACTCAACTCTTATGGGCTATGCGTTGATTGCCTCCACTTCAAGGTAACATCGTTGCCAAAGATTCAAGGTAAGCTTTTTGGTAAAAAGAAGGTAAGTAATTATTTTTCTTTCATTTCTTTTATTCCTGTAGATTAAATCACCAACACCTCATCTTCCAAATCCTTTTCCAATTCATTTGTACATAGTTATTTTCTGATTTTCTCCACCTTCTCCATCTATCGCTTTCTTTCTAACTTAACCTAACTCTTTTTCATTTTCATTTCTTAAAACAAAGAAGAACCTTCGTTTTTCTTCATAAAGATTTCAATTAAAAACCTTGAACGCTTCTATCGCTAACCCTCCTTGTGGATCACGACCCGCATAGCCACTTGCTATAGCGGTAAGAATTGAGCACTTGCACATCTCCATGTTAAAGTTCTAAAGTTTTGTATTTATGTGCAGATAATAGCTCAATCAAATTTTGGCGTCGTTGCCGGGGAGGGTAATGATTTTTATTGAAATCAGGTTTTTATTTAATTTTTAGAACTAAAACGAATTTTTCTTCTCTGTTGCAGGTTATAGGGCAAGAAAAGCAGGAAAAAAGATTGCAGTAAAATATAAGTGGTCTTGGGCCTCTGTTCCAGAAAACAGACTAAGTACCCTCTGAATTGCCGCGTTTGCTCGGCTTTGGCCGCGTTTCCGCGGCAAGGAAGAGTTCACTACTAACTGGCTTTTTGCAGGGTTGCTTGCTTTGCAAAATGATAGTTTTCTGCAAACTTTATTTCTTATATGCCATCACCATAAGCCTGCTAATAACCAACAGTAAAATATTTGTTGAAAAAGTTAAAAATTGATTAGACGTATGTATTTTTAGGCACGTGTCTTTTCAATTCATTTATTTTACTGTTGAAGAGTGCTGGAGCAAGGTACGTTCGCATTGCATTTAGAATAGGACTCATCTCTTGGTTGATTTACATCGCTTTGAGTGAATCTTATTTGCATATTTTGTGCATTTGCACAAACTGATCTTAAGGGCACCACCCCATAAAAGGATAAGGTGGGGATTTAATCAACCTTCCTTGGCCTAAAAATCAGATTCCAAGCACTCACTAACCCGAGCCTAACTAAAAATGAGTAGACGTTGGCCCTAGGGACGTCTCGGACTCAATTAGGAGATTATCCTAAGGAGGAAAGGTGTTGGAATTTGACTCCTGTCAAATCAGTGTCTAGGAAAGGGATTAAGGGCCGAAAGCCCGAAGGTTGGTGATTATTTAACTAAGGAACATCTTTGACAGATAACCTCCCACCAATATTGCCCTGACCTGGCTGATTAGCTTGTGGTCTAAGTCTGCATTATACCTCCCGTGGACAGTCTAACAAGTTAGGAGTCGTCTAGGTCATAGGTCTACCCTAACTTAGTTTAGAATTTTTTTTTATTTGTTTGCTTATTTGTTTGTTTTTTTTCTTTGTTTGTATTCTAATGCGTGATATGGCTTATAATAACAATTTTTCTAATTTTAATAGTAATCCATATTACACATCGACTTCTTTTTCGGATATTACCAACCCGACATATCATAACTTTAACCAACCTAATGTGCCGGATTGGTCTTATCCGAATCAATATAACCCATGCCACCAATCTTATAACCATAATTTCCATGATAATTTCAACTCTTCACAGAGTCAGTGGGGATTCACCTCCCCCGAGTCCAATTTTCAACCAACTTGTCCTCCTTATCCACCTAGTCCACAATATTTTCAAGATTCATACTCAGTTCCACCAGTCCAAAATAGAAAACCATCAATTTTGGAAATGAGTATGCGTGAGTCCAAATAAAAATCACAAAATCTGATGGACTCACAATTTCACCACCAATTCCAAGACAACAATTCATCTTTTCAACAAAACGATGAACCAATCAACTATGAAAAGATGCTTGAAGCCATGACTCAGGCTCAAAACGCTCGTAATCGTGACATAGATATGATGGTCCAATCTCTAAGTTCCTACCGTTTGACCAGTTCTGATGTCACTAACCATTCTGTTAGAGCCGAAGAGTCATGTTGTTTTGGATAGCAAGGTTCCATTTCAGAACAATCATTTGAACTTACCCAAACTCCAAATTTTGAAAATGATATTGACAGTTTGGCAAGTTATTCCTTTCCTGAAATAGAACTTGATAATGAATATGATCATGAACCTCCACTTAGTGATTCAATTCTACTTCCTGATTCAATTATGACTCCGGTATCTTCACCTGATTTCAACCTTTTTTCCGAGTCAACATTGGATCCTGTGCCAATTCATCATGAAATTGAATCACCCATCTTTGATGATCATATTGACTTGACCAATTTTACACTTTTGAAAGTCCTATTGACAATTGGCAAGTTCTCATTTTTATGACAATGAACTCAATGAGAAATGTGACCTAGATTTTCAAATCTGTGATCCAGTTCAAATTCCCGAATCAATATTGACTCATGTTTTGTTACTCGACTTGAGTAATATTTTAGAGTCAGTTTTGATTCCCACAACTATCATTCTTGAACTTAAATCGCTAATATTAGTCACATTCTATTGTTGGAAAATAACTGTGGACTTGAGTTTCAACTTCTTGACTTGGACTCATTTCTTAAACCAATCTCGACTCCTGAATCTTTACTTGACTTAAGTCACCTTCCTGAGTCGGTATTAGTTCCAGTACTTCCTGAGTCCAAGTCAATCATTCTATCTTTTGACACTCCATTTTAGGACAAGGCGGTTGACAAATTTGACTCCGAAATTAATTATGAATTTGAAAATTAGATTGGGTTAAATATTTAATAAAAATCATTCATGCGTATATCATTTTAATGGGTTATATTAAAGAGATGTCTGGTGGGTTCCTCCGAACCCCACGAAAAGTCGATTGGGCCGCATTTCGTGGACCAATCAGACCACCACCGGAACCACCACCTTAAGGTAACATTTTCCTTCTCTTTCTTCTTTTTCATGCATCTATGCAGTAATTCATACATTGAGGATAATGCATGAGATAGGTGTGGGGGAGGGTTCTAACATACTTAGGTTTTTCTTTTTATTTTTAAAAAAAGTTAACATTTTTCTTTACTTTTAAAACTTTTTGAAATAGAAACAATATTTTGATATATTTTTTGTAAGAAATTAAGTCAATTTTAAGGAATAGGAAAATCAGAATTAAGATTTCTTAAATTTTGTCAAAATAAGATTATTTGTTTGATTTTTAGGGTTAGGAAGATAATTTGTCAAAGTAATTTAGTCTTGATCTTTACCTTAATGAAATGCATACTTCATACACTTACACACTTAGGGTTCAAAACAAAGATTCTTATGCCTTATATATATATAAAATATATATATATCTATGAAAGATGAACAAATCTAATTAATGATTAGCTAGGTACTTTGGCCTAAGCAAGCCTTAGTACTTATGCGAAAGATGATTAGATAAGTTTAAGAAAAAAATATAAAATCCTCTGATTAAGCTGGGTATTTGTGCCTAATAAAGCATAAGTATTCACGCCTAAAAGGGGTCCATATAATAAA
The DNA here is from genome assembly GCA_038442645.1 of Agave tequilana. Lineage (NCBI taxonomy): Eukaryota > Viridiplantae > Streptophyta > Magnoliopsida > Asparagales > Asparagaceae > Agave > Agave tequilana. The sequence goes on from JAVJIF010012457.1 coordinate 69,569, forward strand.
ATCCTTAGTTTTGTGGCCTTGTTTGCTCGAGTCCTTAAGTCCTTGGGGTGTTTCTCACCCGGTGCCCTAAGACTGTTTGGTTTGAGAGTCATCGATTAAAGGCTCGTTACATGGCCAGATTAGAAAGCCTAATAGAACAAAGGAATAATATCAATATATATATATATATATATATATGTATGTATGTATATTTATATAAATAAATAAGGCATAAGAGTTAGAGTTAATGAACCCTTAGTCAAAATTTTCACGATCACAAGGTGCATATGACTTAGAGTAAAGTAATAGACTATATGAGAAGTACAATTTAACTCCTTACCTTGATTGATAACAAATTTTTGAATAGAGACTAAGTTTAGGATGAAAAATTCAGCTTTCCTATAACTTATAGATTACTTAAATCTTACAATTATATTTCAAATATTTTTCTCTTTCAAAATGCTTTTCGAATACTAACTCTTTGTTTCTCTTTCTTTATGGATTTTGTGGGTGTAATCCACTGAAAACCCTCACGAGACAAAACTTGTCCTCTAGGGAAAACCTAGAGGTTCAACGGCTTGTTGTACATGCTCAGTGCAATCGCGTGACTTGCGAAAGTGGTCTAATAATCCTTAGTATAGTTTAGTTGTTTTGCTCGAGGACGAGCAAAAGATAGGTATGGGGGTGTGATTGGTCACTAATGTTGCACATTTATTATCATATTTTCATACTTATTTTAGAATAAATTTTGCATTGTCCTAATTAAATGTTTAATTTATTTGCAGGCCCATTCCTAAAGGAGAATGAAGAAAATGAGCCCAAAAGCCCACCAAATTCTGAATTAAATCAGAATTAATTCGAACTCAGTGAATCAGGGCAAAATCAGAGAGGTTGAAAACCGGTTGAGAAGAATCCTCCCAGAATTGATCGGTTGAAGCCAAGGAAAAAGGCTATTTCGTCACAATCCCAGACCTAAACGAGAAAATCAACTGAAGATAAAGCCAGAACGTGAAACCGGGAGACCCACCAACAGGGTATGGCCAGGTGGCCATACCCTGGCTGCGAAAACGGGCCAAAGCCGCGTTTCCGCGGCTTGGTTAGGGAGTTAGGGGGAGCGTTTGCTCCCCCAATCTTCCCGGGATTCCCTCCCTTGTGGTTTTTCCATATAAATACTGGTTTGAGCTGAGAAAAAGAGGACGACCATGCAGAGATAGGATTTAGACTAGTTTTTCATTTTTTAGTGTAGGTTTTTGTTTTTCTTTCCATGTAATTTTTAGCTTTCATTTATGTAATTCAGAGGAGATCAGACTTTCATAGAAGAACAAGAATGAAGCTTGTGCTGAGAGTGACACCGGTGTAAGGTTTCTTTCTTTTCTTTTATCGTTATGAAATCAAACCTGTATTTTCATTTTGTATGTACTTCGTTTTAGTTTCCTTCTTCTTCTTCTTCTTCTTTTCTACTTCACTCTTCTTTTGGTACAATTGTCTTCCAAGTGAGTCTAAAAGCATCGAAGAGCCTTACCTTTGCGAGTACCACCGATAGCTCATGACGATGGATGTGAGTCTCTCTGTATCATTTCATACTTGAAGTTGTCTTGATGATGTAATGTGGAAGAGACAATACTCAACTTTTATGGGTTATGCGTTGATTGCCTCCACTTCAAGGTAACATCGTCGCCAAAGATTCAAGGTAAGCTTTTTGGTAAAAAGAAGGTAAGAAATTATTTTTCTTTCTTTTCTTTTATTCCTGTAGATTAAATCACCAACACCTCATCTTCCAAATCCTTTTCCAATTCATTTGTACATAGTCATTTTCTGATTTTCTCCACCTTCTCCATCTATCGCTTTCTTTCTAACTTAACCTAACTCTTTTTCATTTTCATTTCTTAAAACAAAGAAGAACCTTCATTTTTCTTCATAAAGATTTCAATAAAAAACCTTGAACGCTTCTATCGCTAACCCTCCTTGTGGATCACGACCCGCATAGCCACTTGCTATAGCGGTAAGAATTGAGCACTTGCACATCTCCATGTTGAAGTTCTAAAGTTTTGTATTTTATGTGCAGATAATAGCTCAATCAGTTTCAAATTAATTCGAAACGACTGCCTGCGATCCTTTCGAGGAGGCAAAGTTTAGGCAATGATCAGCCTATAAAAGCCCGATCGGACTGAAAGAGAAGGAACGACTTCTCTTTGAATTTTCAGAGAACTCTGAATCTCTTCTTCTTCTTTCTCCTTCGTTTGGAAATTCAAGGACTTCTTCAGTTCTTCAATGGTTTCCAAAAGACGGGAAGAAAAAGAGGTAGCAACCTCTACGACGGAGGGTCCTTCTCCTCTTCCGGTCATCTAACGACCTATCGCGGGTAGGGATCTTTCTTTTTTTTTAGAGATTTTCATCTCACATTTAAAGCTAATTTCTGGCTATCTTCTGGTGAATCCAAAGCGATCAATCATGATCCCGTGATCTTAGGAAGTTCAATTCCCTAAATTTCCCTTGATTTCTTGATTGATAATTTAAGAACCGAAGGGGTTTTCTTCTCCAAGCTTTTATGCGAAGCTAACCCTTAGGCGGTTCACATCTTGTCGAATGATAGGATGTGAAGCTAACCCTCAGAGCATAGCTAAAAAGGACCTTAATGCCCTTAAATTAATTTTTAGACAACAGTACCTTTCTGATGAGGTTAGCCCTTGAGGGCTTCTTCGCGTTCTGTTATCTGAGGTCAAGCTTCCAGAGTGAAGCTAATACTTGGATATTTTTCTGCATTCTGCTTTCATGTGGAGTGCAGAGTTAAGCTTCTGCTGCGAAGCTGAGCTTCGGGGCGAAGCTAGCGTTAGTCCAGCTTTACTCGGAGAGCGAAGCTATGCTTTAACAAAAATTATATTCTTGTTTTAGCTTTCCTTCAGCCGACAAACTAATCATAGTTTCTCCTTGTTTTTGTAGTGCATTATACTCTTGGTCCTCTGAACAGTCTCTTTGGAACAGTCAGGGGGCTGGATGGAATGTTAGCCTATAGTTCCCAGGGCAAGCTTCATTATTCAGCGAGCGGAGCGCTCCTGGTCGGGATGCACTATTCATGCTGGGGATCAGCGCACCATGAGGAGATCTTAACTACTGCTCCCCTTGAAGATTCCGACCGAAGAATCTATCGTAAGCCTGGCTTCATGTTTGGAGATGCAGCGCTAGACAATGATCACCAGCTGCTAGCTGGAGAGGGGCAGTGGATTTTCAAACTGGATGGCGAGAAGTATTATCTCCCATCTAGCAAGCGCCACTTTCCCTTGTCCTTCTTTCAATGTGTGACGAGGGCTCGAAAGATGCAGTGGCAAGTGACGCGGACTACCAATTCCGTTCACGTGGGTAAGTTGATAGCTCCGTCCCCGGGTTACACAAGGGCGTGTCCTCCTCGTTGCATATTGGATCTCCACCCTGGGAACATGCTTTTGGACATCCCAGTGGGAGAAAATCCTGCAGTGGCTTAGACTTTTGAAAATTAGTTCTTTAAGCCTCATGGTAATTATCCAGCCACTGATTTCAGGACCCCTGGGTGGATTCATCCTCCCAAGGCATGGTGGAGGGACTTGACTTTATATGTCCTTGCCCATTTTGAAGAAGATCTGGAGAGGTTGGGACTTTATGAGGCCGTCAGGGCGACCTGTTACGGCATTCAGATGAGTGTAGCGAACTTCTATGTCATCTTTGAGTTATACTGCCTGGCTACAGGGACCTTCTTCACCCCTATTGGCGAATTGAGCATGGCTTTGCATGAGATGTGGGAAGTCTCTGCTCTGCCTTTGGGGTCTCTCCCATATGAAGAATATTTTCCGTGCCAGGCGGAATTAGAACTTCTGGAGAAGCAGGAGCCCACCTTATTTGAGACTTACCGGGAGTTGATGTGCCACCTTTACATTTAATCAAGCATACATGGGAGCCATAAGGGAGCTTCATGCAGTTTGAAGAGCTGGAAAATTATTTGTTCCCTGACCTGCAAGGTACTCCTGAAGCGGCTCACTGTAGAGTTGCAGATGAGACATCTTTCACAGGATGCAAGAGCACACTCAAGGGTATTTAATTTTGGAAGAAGATAACGGATCATATGAGAAAGGTGATATTCTTCGGAGTCTCCACCATCAGGCTCGTCGATCGATGTCCCGAAAGGCACTTCTAGCTGGCTTTTTAATGGTTTGGCTGAAAAGATGCGTGGTGCCATCTCCGTCTAGCGACTTCATTCATCCGACCGTCTTATTGCTGGCGATTCGTTTAGTCCACAGTCATTCTCTCAGACTTTTTACAGCAATAGTGTGCTGTATTCAAAGAGGTCTTCGTGCATTGACAGAGGCTTTCTGTAGGCCACCAACGACGAAGCGCGGAAAGGGGGTTATCTTGTCTCATGACGGACCAAACCCTAGAATTAGTTTGCCATATACTTATTTGATGGCATGGTTCGCCCTTCACTAACCCTCCATCATCCAAGCCAGTGAGGAGCCCCCAGAAGGTGTTCGAATGGCGCTTCCCCGTTGATTCGAGGGGTGTTCGTGGTCACGGACTTATGTGGCTGCGGTCCGCAAACCTGCTGTGCCGTCATGATGTCTACAGCCTTTTTCGGTGCTTTCCCTACATTCGCGATGCAGGGTATGGTGAAGAATTCAAGGATGTAGGGAAAAGGCAGACGTCATTGAGTCAGGGAGTCTTCGAATGGTTGGTTAGCATCCGGCCATCTCACTTGTTGTATAGAAGCGGGGACACCTGTTACCTGAGCACTATGTTCCGAGTCGTTTGCTTGCAGTTTGGGTATGACCAACTGTATGTAGGCAATTCGAACAGTAGCCTAGCTTTCATCGGAGCCACATCGATGGAGCTCGTGCCTGTAAGCACACGGAGAAGATACGGGGTCGAAGTAAGATTTCCTTGAATCAAATTGAAAAATTACAACGGACTCGTATTCCGGTTACAAGGGAGAAGGATGTTGAGCCTTGAATCCTCCCTTTGTTTAGTGCTGGGTTCTTCGTGTGGCGATGGAGAGTGAATCTTGTTCTCCATTGACCAGGTGATCGTCCAGACCTTCGGGATCTTCTCTTCGCTGGTAGAAGGAGTAGCACAGCTCTGTCTACCAAAACTCTCAAGAGAAGGTAGGCAAAGAGCAACTTGTACGCAGCAAGCTTGCTGAAGAGTTGAGCTCTCTCTTGCTTCTCTCTCTGTCTACCTTTTTGTCTATCTCTTATTTCTTCTGTCCTTGTTGTCTTTTTTTTTTTTCATTCCTATAGCGGCGGGCTATTTATAGAGGTCTCAGGGATAAACGTGCCCCCTAAAAGTGCTCCACAATGAGGGGCTAACTTCCCCGCTATGTGGGCGGTGACTGGCCCCATAACCAGGGCGGTTATAACCGAGACGTGGGCCTCGAGACGCGGGTGTTGAGCCCACGCGCCTTGATGCTGAGACGCGGGTGTTATGCCCACGCGCCTTGATGTTGGGACGCGGGTGATGTGCCCACGCGCCTTGATGCTGGGATGCGGGTGTTGTGCCCACGCGCCTTGATGCTGGGACGCGGGTGTTGTGTCCACGAGCCTTAATGCTGAGACGCGGATGGCCATCATTAGTCCTGCGTCTAGAACCTGAAACTCTGCCTTTTTTAATGGCTTGTCTTTTAATGATTTTTAGACAGCCTACAGAACCCCCTCCAAAGTTTTCGATATTCCGCAGTTAAATGGGACGGATTTCGAAATACTTTGGACTCTAGCTGAGCTTACCCTTATGACTGGACTGTTAATGCTCCGGTTTTGATCTTATCTGGAGTATGGTCTTCGTGAGTGTACTGTAGAACTCTTTGAAGCCATCAGAGTTGATCGAGTTGAGTGTTTAGATACACAGTCTAAACCTCCCCGATTGCTTTAAGTCTGTCGTGGGTGCACTTTAAGCCAGGAGTGGACAGTCGTCTGCTTGTGCCAGTGTAATGTTGAACAGATTTACAGAAGTAAGGACTAAACGCCAGTTCTTTTTGAAGAGCAGAGATAGTACTGATTTAAAGACGCGACTTTCATGGGGTGCGTCTTTTGGAAATGAAAACGCGACTGATATTCCATTGGGCAGACGCGATGTTAGGCGGATTGGAAGGACGCGAACTTCGGAGAGACGCATCCTTTTGAGTAAGGACGCGACTTTCTGGACGCGACCATGGCTGTGCTGACGGAGCACGTCCATCGAAGAGGCGCGCCTGTTGGGTGCGAATCCGTGCCATGTCATGAGTGCACTGCCACTTGTTCTGGGGAACCGACGGGACATCTCTTTTTGGCGCGCGAACTTCCCGGTATATTAAATGAGCTGTCCACGCATCAAGCGATGATTCGATGCCGAACCAATTGAGCCACGCGCCGCGTATCTTTGCGAATCTTCATGCCTATAAATGGCAACAGTCAGAGAGATATCTCTTTCGTCTCGAGCGCATCTGTTAGGGTATTTTGAAAAAGGAGTCTTCTCTGTCCTTCTCATTTCTTCATCATCCATCATCGGGTTCTTGATTAACGATGGCACCCAAGGCCAAGCCAACCGCATCATCTTCAAAAGCGGCCGTCATCGAGGCCCAGAGGGGCGGTTCCTCCGCGTAGGAAGCCCCAATCTCAGGTATAATATCCTTAAACTTCACCATTAATGGAAGTTCATGGACTCCTAAAAATCCCTCTTTTAAAGGAGAACCGTCAACACAGAATAGAAATCATGTTTGATTCTCAGACGCAGTCTTTGAGTTGATAAACAAGGTGCGGGTTTGATGACCCCACCGCTTTTATCCACTTGGGGATGCGTTTGTTTATTGGATATAGAGCGCCAGTAAGCCCTGCACTTCGGATTCTTCACTTAGAATATTTCTAATTGTGAAGGGTTCAGACGCGGACTTGATCCTTGCGTTCTGTGACATTAGGTGCTGTTCTTTTATGAATCTCGCACCTGAGTCCAAGTACTTAAAAATTTTTTATAAGTCTTGGATTTCAAAACGCAGGCTCCCTATTGGCCTCACGGTCGCGGATTTTCAGGTCTGGACGCGGATTTTGGCAATTTCTGCGTCCAGTATCTCTTCTGCGTCTGAACGCGGATTTTCAGGCCTGGACGCGGATTTTGACAATTTCTGCGTCCAGTATCTTTTTTGCGTCTGGACTATAGACACTTAACTTGTTTTAACGGATTTCTGATTTAAGTGTCGTCTTCTTCTGTAGTGCAACACACTTCTGCCCCACTCTCCAAGAGGCGCCACTTCGGGCACGTAGGTGGTACTGACTGTGATTTGACCTTTGTGCTGCAAAGGACTGTACCTGTGACTGCTGATGGGTCGCAGGAGCGCAGAAGGAGGCTCTCCAATGTTGACATGGCAACCTTTCGGGAGCTTATGACTGACGCAGCATTCATGTAACGCCCCGATCCTGCTGATACGGGGACGTTACTGCAACGTATATACGCAAGTCAGAAGTACCTTCACGTATATACGCTAAGCATCAGTACAGGCAAGAATCAGAGTACGGAAGCAAGTGGTGCATTATACATTCCAACACATGAGTACAATTACAAAGTTATCACCAGAGGTGATCAATATTACAATAATATTACATCCCCTGACAGGCGCATTGCGAGAATACAAGAGATATACAGGAGTAAACAGTATAAAAGGCACTCACGAGCTTACAAAAGGAAAACTCGAGAGGCACACAGGGGGCCTGGAAGGATAGAACTCTGAACGGTCTGCTGGAGATCCAAGCTACCGCTGCGCCACTCTGATCAGCAACTGGGAGAATCCACACGCTCCAAACTCCATGACCTGGACATGAGGATCCAGGGGAGTCAGATGAAACTCCCCAGGCGAGTGGTGATACAAAAGCCAAGTGGCGAGCAAGGATAAGCACAAGTGTGCATAAAACAAACGATATCAAGTAGGAAGTACTCATGATATGATCAGATAAGAACAAGAGACAGGTAGGTTATAACAGGAGTACATAACAGGAATCATAACATGAATCATAATAGGAATAACAGAGTCATATCAGGCACCACTAGATATCTCCTAAACTAACATAAAACCGATAAAACCGTTAAAACCGATGTAAAGCCGATTACGAGCAAAACAATCGTAGACACTTAGATTAGGCTCCATGAGACTAGTACCTCGAAGGAATAATCCAAACAAGGAAACCCTCATCTATATACCTTTATCTCATGTCACCGTAATCCAAGCGCATACAATTCGAGTTACAAAACAACACAACAGATTCACATAGCTTATTATTATTGGGGCCGCCTAAGTTCCAAGCTTCAGTATGTGTCCCATTCCACATACTTTCACTCACAACTTATATAGCCAGTTATTTGGAAACTGATTAAAGTTCGATGAATCATGTTCCGGATGGGTCCCGTACATGCCCGGAACAACGGTTCAGGAGTATCCGGTGCTGAGCCGGAACGTACCGCTAGGTACCGGGACTTATGGACGCCCGAACAGGAATAGAGTATCGCAGATCCCATAGAAATAGGCCTAGGGCGTGTGCATACCCGGCAGGAATAATCAGGAGTAGGGGTGCCAGCACACCCCACGGAATCCCTGGTGGCCGCCAGGTGATCCCCAAGTATTTGGCCACGCGTGACTCGATAGTGCCACCATGAACATGATTAATCAGGGCCCATCAGTTTCCCCCAAACACAGGTGCAAGTTGTTTATTATAACTTATCAATACTAACAGATTACGGGAATAACTGGTCATGACAGGAAATGGCCCTACAGATTCAAGAGGTGGCCCCCACAGATTCAAGAGGTGGCCCCCACCGTGTATGGTGTGGCACTTTGTTCCATGTGGCACTTTGTTCTGAGGGGATGGATTCTAGAGGTGGCCCCCACAGATTCAAGAGGTGGCCCCCACCGAATATGGTGTGGCACTTTGCTCCGTGTGGCACTTAGTTCCATTCAGGATAACAAGGCAGGATTCCCGTAATGTGATGATCACAAGTCAAGTATTAATATAACAGGGTACATAACAGGCATAACAGGAGGCAGGTAACCAATCATGTCAAGAGGTTGATATTAGTCCGGTGGCAGGTCATGTCATGACAAGAGGTCTTGCTAAGTAGTAGCATGTCAGGTGTTAGATGATAACACTCAATTGTCAGGTGATATACATGTGTTAAATAGTATCATGTAATGACAAGTAGTATAAACAGGAGACAGGCATTAGCATGTAGTAAAGCAGTAGCTGAGCACAACTAAGCGGAGCTGAACAAGCTGGAATACAGACAGCAAGCAGGATTTATCCCTGGAGCGTCTGGCAAGGTTACCGGGACAACTCGGCTTAAAGTGCGAGTAGGAAATCCGGCAGCATCTCGCCTAGACGATCTAGTGACAAAGCGCTGAACGCTGATCATGATGACCAGGCGAAGCCAAAGACCTGACGGTCCCAATCACGTCTCTGACGAGATAGTGAGGAACCGGAGGCTGAATACCGAGAGACCTGCCGGCCCCAATCACCTCTCTTTCGAGATAGTGAGCGACCGGAGTCTGCAAGCTGAGAGACCTGCAATGTTAGTACCACATGTTATAAAGTAGCAAGTACATCACAGGCATGGTATATGTACAGGGATGAAACTACCCTAGTACAAGCATTCGTCACAGAGCAATACATGTCTAGATATTGGCACTCGGCCATACACAGATACAGGGACTCAGCCCAATACAAAATACATGGAAACATAGAATAAAATACATGTCGACCCGACGAAGCGGGGAAACCCAAAAGGAGGCGAGAGTGAGAACACTCGCCTAAATCATCGGAAAGCTGAAAGTCTGGAATCCCTGGAACTCGCACACGCGCCATAAATATAATAATATATAATGTTGAGGGAGAAAGCAAAGAGGAGAGAGAAGGAGTTCGAGAGAGGAAGAGGGAGAACTTAGAGAAAGAGACTCAGGGAGACGCGGGTTATGGAAGTGAGACGCGAGGGTCGCAGACGCGGGAGTCACAGACGCGGGAGTCGCGTCGCAAGGGAGCCACAACGCGGGGTTAGCAGACGCGGGGTTCGCGTCGCAGAGATGCCTCAAACGCGAGGTCTGCGTTCAAATGCGGACGCGAGGGAAACGCGGACGCGGACGTGGGTTCTGCGTCGCGTCAATACAGAAACGCGCGGGGCGCGTTAAGGAATAGCCTAGACGCGGGGGTGAGATCCGCGTTAGGAAAGTCTTAGCGAGGAAAAATCACCCGCCGACAAGATTCCTTGCTGTGCTCGACGAAGGGAAGTTCGGCCCCAATCCAAAAGGAGGGTACCGGCCCTAAGTCTTGCCAACGGAGAGGAACACGGCCCCAATCCAAAAGGAGTGGCCGGTTCTAAGTCTTGCCGTCGAAGAAGAGCACGGCCCCAATCCAAAAGGAGGGGCCGGTTCCAAGTTTGTCAACGGAGAAGAACGCGGCCAAAATCCCAAGGAGTGGCCGGTCTCACAAAGTGATGGAGAGAGGTTGAAGGTGGTGTACTTGGTGAAGAAGTTGTGGAGAAGATGGAGTTTGGGTAAACAAAGGAAGCAAAAGAAGGAGCTCTCTCTCTCTCTTGGTGGCTTCTCGGTTGGCTGCAGGAAGCAAGGAAGAAGAAGGAGAAGTAAAATGAAGAGAGAGAGAAGGAGAGGGGGTATTTATAGAAGTTGGATTATGAAGGGATACAATTAAACAAAGGTGAGGGGGTTATTTGCAAGATTGAGGGGGATTTGATGTCTCTTGGCCACATGGCCGGTTGTGATGATGAGAGGGGTTGGAATATCAAGGAGGAGACTTTTTTTTGGAAGAGAGGCATTTAATGAGGAGAGAGAAGGGGGATAAAATAATGATGGTGCACATAAAAACACAAAAGAACAAGGAAGGGGATTCTTGCGTTTCCCACATTGAAACGCAGCCCTCTCTCTCTCTCTTGACCAGCAATGATGATGAGAGGGGAGTGGGGTGTCTTGGAAATGATGTTTTGGAAGGGAAGAATTAATGAAGAGAGAGAAAAAGGATATCATAATGATGTTGCATACTATATAAGACAAAAGAGGCAAGGATGAAACTTGCGTTTCTTCCCACACAAAACGCAGCCCTCACCTGCGTTTGGGCAAAATGGTTTAAACGCGGGGATTAGGCCGCGTTTAGGGAAAGATGCCAAAGCTGCGTTTGACAGAGGAGAGAGAAAGTCATGATAATTGATGGGATTTGATCTGAAGTGCATTAAATGCGGAATGGGGAGGATCTTCACAATAAATGCGGAATCCCAGGTTGGTGAGATCCGCGTTTAAGGAAGGAGAGAGAAAATGAGAAAAGACAAAGTGGAATATATGGGACAATCTCCTCGGTATCTGGGAAATACCGGAAAAGCCCAAAAATAAAGTAATCCGGAAAGTCTCCCAAAAATTCCCAAAAATCATAAATATTATAAAATGATTTTTGGTGAAATCGGTTTTCAAAGATTCAATCTCATTTTCAAGATAAAAATCATAAGGTAAACCGTCAATCTCGGTATACACCGGATTGGCCGGTTTTCAATAAATTCAGAAAAATCCCAGAAAATGTATTTAGATAGAAAATTGATTTTAGAAATAATGTCTAAAGGCACTTTTAGAAATTCCAAACCGTTTGTAAATTAAAAATCCAGGAATCGGTCACGGTATTGGCCGACACCGGTTTTGAAGATTTTCAACTTAATCTAGGAAAATTTCAGAAAATCATATAAAATCTAGAATATTGGAAAATGATGTTTAAAACTAAAAATTGGTCAAATCGGAATACCAGAATGTCCAACCGAACAATACTCTAGGATCGGGCCCTCGGTTCAGACTAGGGCTGACTCCGAGTCCACGAATCCAAATCCAAGACAAACGATCAGATAAATAATTCATAATACAAAACAAATATAAGAAGCAAATCGAAAAATACGGTCGAAAAATCTGAATACGCAACTAAGTACGTATTTTGGGAGCGGGGTGTTACAATCCATCCACCTTACAAAAAAAATGCGTCCTCGCAATTTTGGTAAGGGGTAAAATGAACACTAAGGGGACATGGTGGAATTTATACCAGTTAAGATATGGAGTACTATAGGTAGGGCTCTCAAGTTGACTGATCAATAACCAGAATATAGAATCTTCTGCACTTCCGGCTGTATAAGTCTTTGAACGATGCCAAATAATACCAACTGATAACACAACTCTGCAATAGAATTCCCGCTGTACTGCATACTTAATGTCGCTCTGAGAATAAGCCAGAATACTGAGGATAAGAAACCCTGATAATACCGAGCATAATAAAAAAGACCGATATTAAGAATTCCGAACACCAGGCATCGATCACTCTGGAAGATATAACCGAGAATATAGAATACCCGAACTTCAAAGAGTTGGCCGAAGAGATCATGTCCTAGCTTCATTCAGAACCAGCCACTACCTCTCTAGTCTATTCATATCTTAATTGATATAAAGGCTTCATAAAACCAAAACAGGAGATTTATGGAAAGGATTAGGAATCAAAGGAAAGATGATTAAGAAAAATAGATAACTCTGCACTTGTAGTTGGAATGTACAACCATGACTCAAGCATTCCAGTTGCAAATTTCTTTACCATTAATTTGCCGTCTGGACGTACTGAGGAGGTGAGAGCCTAGGCTCTGATACCAACCTGTAACGCCCCGATCCTGCTGATACGGGGACGTTACTGCAACGTATATACGCAAGTCAGAAGTACCTTCACGTATATACGCTAAGCATCAGTACAGGCAAGAATCAGAGTACGGAAGCAAGTGGTGCATTATACATTCCAACACATGAGTACAATTACAAAGTTATCACCAGAGGTGATCAATATTACAATAATATTACATCACCTGACAGGCGCAATTGCGAGAATACAAGAGATATACAGGAGTAAACAGTATAAAAGGCACTCACGAGCTTACAAAAGGAAAACTCGAGAGGCACACAGGGGGCCTGGAAGGATAGAACTCTGAACGGTCTGCTGGAGATCCAAGCTACCGCTGCGCCACTCTGATCAGCAACTGGGAGAATCCACACACTCCAAGCTCCATGACCTGGACATGAGGATCCAGGGGAGTCAGATGAAACTCCCCAGGCGAGTGGTGATACAAAAGCCAAGTGGCGAGCAAGGATAAGCACAAGTGTGCATAAAACAAACGATATCAAGTCAAGTAGGAAGTACTCATGATATGATCAGATAAGAACAAGAGACAGGTAGGTTATAACAGGAGTACATAACAGGAATCATAACATGAATCATAATAGGAATAACAGGAGTCATATCAGGCACCACTAGATATCTCCTAAACTAACATAAAACCGATAAAACCGTTAAAACCGATGTAAAGCCGATTACGAGCAAAACCCATCGTAGACACTTAGATTAGGCTCCATGAGACTAGTACCTCGAAGGAATAATCCAAACAAGGAAACCCTCATCTATATACCTTTATCTCATGTCACCGTAATCCAAGCGCATACAATTCGAGTTACAAAACAACACAACAGATTCACATAGCTTATTATTATTGGGGCCGCCTAAGTTCCAAGCTTCAGTATGTGTCCCATTCCACATACTTTCACTCACAACTTATATAGCCAGTTATTTGGAAACTGATTAAAGTTCGATGAATCATGTTTCCGGATGGGTCCCGTACATGCCCGGAACAACGGTTCAGGAGTATCCGGTGCTGAGCCGGAACGTACCGCTAGGTACCGGGACTTATGGACGCCCGAACAGGAATAGAGTATCGCAGATCCCATAGAAATAGGCCTAGGGCGTGTGCATACCCGGCAGGAATAATCAGGAGTAGGGGTGCCAGCACACCCCACGGAATCCCTGGTGGCCGCCAGGTGATCCCCAAGTATTTGGCCACGCGTGACTCGATAGTGCCACCATGAACATGATTAATCAGGGCCCATCAGTTTCCCCCAAACCAGGTGCAAGTTGTTTATTATAACTTATCAATACTAACAGATTACGGGAATAACTGGTCATGACAGGAAATGGCCCTACAGATTCAAGAGGTGGCCCCCACAGATTCAAGAGGTGGCCCCCACCGTGTATGGTGTGGCACTTTGTTCCATGTGGCACTTTGTTCTGAGGGGATGGATTCTAGAGGTGGCCCCCACAGATTCAAGAGGTGGCCCCCACCGAATATGGTGTGGCACTTTGCTCCGTGTGGCACTTAGTTCCATTCAGGATAACAAGGCAGGATTCCCGTAATGTGATGATCACAAGTCAAGTATTAATATAACAGGGTACATAACAGGCATAACAGGAGGCAGGTAACCAATCATGTCAAGAGGTTGATATTAGTCCGGTGGCAGGTCATGTCATGACAAGAGGTCTTGCTAAGTAGTAGCATGTCAGGTGTTAGATGATAACACTCAATTGTCAGGTGATATACATGTGTTAAATAGTATCATGTAATGACAAGTAGTATAAACAGGAGACAGGCATTAGCATGTAGTAAAGCAGTAGCTGAGCACAACTAAGCGGAGCTGAACAAGCTGGAATACAGACAGCAAGCAGGATTTATCCCTGGAGCGTCTGGCAAGGTTACCGGGACAACTCGGCTTAAAGTGCGAGTAGGAATCCGGCAGCATCTCGCCTAGACGAATCTAGTGACAAAGCGCTGAACGCTGATCATGATGACCAGGCGAAGCCAAAGACCTGACGGTCCCAATCACGTCTCTGACGAGATAGTGAGGAACCGGAGGCTGAATACCGAGAGACCTGCCGGCCCCAATCACCTCTCTTTCGAGATAGTGAGCGACCGGAGTCTGCAAGCTGAGAGACCTGCAATGTTAGTACCACATGTTATAAAGCAGCAAGTACATCACAGGCATGGTATATGTACAGGGATGAAACTACCCTAGTACAAGCATTCGTCACAGAGCAATACATGTCTAGATATTGGCACTCGGCCATACACAGATACAGGGACTCAGCCCAATACAAAATACATGGAAACATAGAATAAAATACATGTCGACCCGACGAAGCGGGGAAACCCAAAAGGAGGCGAGAGTGAGAACACTCGCCTAAATCATCGGAAAGCTGAAAGTCTGGAATCCCTGGAACTCGCACACGCGCCATAAATATAATAATATATAAATGTTGAGGGAGAAAGCAAAGAGGAGAGAGAAGGAGTTCGAGAGAGGAAGAGGGAGAAACTTAGAGAAAGAGACTCAGGGAGACGCGGGTTATGGAAGTGAGACGCGAGGGTCGCAGACGCGGGAGTCACAGACGCGGGAGTCGCGTCGCGAGGGAGCCACAACGCGGGGTTAGCAGACGCGGGGTTCGCGTCGCAGAGATGCCTCAAACGCGAGGTCTGCGTTCAAGTGCGGACGCGAGGGAAACGGGGACGCGGACGTGGGTTCTGCGTCGCGTCAATACAAAACGCGCGGGGCGCGTTAAGGAATAGCCTAGACGCGGGGGTGAGATCCGCGTTAGGAAAGTCTTAGCGAGGAAAAATCACCCGCCGACAAGATTCCTTGCTGTGCTCGACGAAGGGAAGTTCGGCCCCAATCCAAAAGGAGGGTACCGGCCCTAAGTCTTGCCAACGGAGAGGAACACGGCCCCAATCCAAAAGGAGTGGCCGGTTCTAAGTCTTGCCGTCGAAGAAGAGCACGGCCCCAATCCAAAAGGAGGGGCCGGTTCCAAGTTTGTCAACGGAGAAGAACGCGGCCAAAATCCCAAGGAGTGGCCGTCTCACAAAGTGATGGAGAGAGGTTGAAGGTGGTGTACTTGGTGAAGAAGTTGTGGAGAAGATGGAGTTTGGGTAAACAAAGGAAGCAAAAGAAGGAGCTCTCTCTCTTGGTGGCTTCTCGGTTGGCTGCAGGAAGCAAGGAAGAAGAAGGAGAAGTAAAATGAAGAGAGAGAGAAGGAGAGGGGGTATTTATAGAAGTTGGATTATGAAGGGATACAATTAAACAAAGGTGAGGGGTTATTTGCAAGATTGAGGGGGATTTGATGTCTCTTGGCCACATGGCCGGTTTGTGATGATGAGAGGGGTTGGAATATCAAGGAGGAGACTTTTTTTTGGAAGAGAGGCATTTAATGAGGAGAGAGAAGGGGGATAAAATAATGATGGTGCACATAAAAACACAAAAGAACAAGGAAGGGATTCTTGCGTTTCCCCACATTGAAACGCAGCCCTCTCTCTCTCTCTCTTGACCAGCAATGATGATGAGAGGGGAGTGGGTGTCTTGGAAATGATGTTTTGGAAGGGAAGAATTAATGAAGAGAGAGAAAAAGGATATCATAATGATGTTGCATACTATATAAGACAAAAGAGGCAAGGATGAAACTTGCGTTTCTTCCCACACAAAACGCAGCCCTCACCTGCGTTTGGGCAAAATGGTTTAAACGCGGGGATTAGGCCGCGTTTAGGGAAAGATGCCAAAGCTGCGTTTGACAGAGGAGAGAGAAAGTCATGATAATTGATGGGATTTGATCTGAAGTGCATTAAATGCGGAATGGGGAGGATCTTCACAATAAATGCGGAATCCCAGGTTGGTGAGATCCGCGTTTAAGGAAGGAGAGAGAAAATGGGAAAAGACAAAGTGGAATATATGGGACAATCTCCTCGGTATCTGGGAAAATACCGGAAAAGCCCAAAATAAAGTAATCCGGAAAGTCTCTCAAAATTCCGAAAAATCATAAATATTATAAAATGATTTTGGTGAAATCGGTTTTCAAAGATTCAATCTCATTTTCAAGATAAAAATCATAAGGTAAACCGTCAATCTCGGTATACACCGGATTGGCCGGGTTTTCAATAAATTCAGAAAAATCCCAGAAAATGTATTTAGATAGAAAATATGATTTTAAGAAATAATGTCTAAAGGCACTTTTAGAAATTCCAAACCGTTTGTAAATTAAAAATCCAGGAATCGTCAACGGTATTGGCCGACACCGGTTTTGAAGATTTTCAACTTAATCTAGGAAAATTTCAGAAAATCATATAAAATCTAGAATATTGGAAAATGATGTTTAAAACTAAAAATTGGTCAAATCGGAATACCAGAATGTCCAAACCGAACAATACTCTAGGATCGGGCCCTCGGTTCAGACTAGGGCTGACTCCGAGTCCACGAATCCAAATCCAAGACAAAACGATCAGATAAATAATTCATAATACAAAACAAATATAAGAAGCAAATCGAAAAATACGGTCGAAAAATCTGAATACGCAACTAAGTACGTATTTTGGGAGCGGGGTGTTACAATTCACAACGGATGCTCGCGTCCCGCTGGAGAAGCCTGCCTTCTTCTTTGGAGACCGTATTAGCGAGGGTGGTTATTCCTTGTATTACGGAGATTATAAATGGCTCCGCCAGATAGGGAGTAGAAGATTCTTTCTCCCAAACATGGAGAGGATGTACCCACTGTCTTATCTCCAGCACATGTCCGTCCCTCGAAAAATGAAATGGGAACTCTCCCGATATGTCCCTGAGGTTACTCTTGGCGACCTAGGCTCAAAAAGGTATATCGTCATGATAGTCATGATAGGGAGGTTCTCGGCTTGTTTCCAGGGCTGCTCAGGACTGATCACCCAGTTGGAGAAACGCCAAAACTTGGCACCACTTTCCTCAACGCGTTCATGAAAGTGGAGGGTGATTTTCCGGTCGAGTTCCGTTCGCCCGGGTGGATCCACTCCACTGAGAGGTATTGGTGGGGCAGGATGGTGAGCTTCGTCCTTGCCGACCTTAGAGGCTTGTTGGAGCAGGCGGAATTGTACCAAGCAGTCAGGGCTGTACAGTATGGTATCCCACCGAGCTCTCAAAACTTCTTTGGGATCCTGGAGCGTTACAATCCTCTAACGGGGACATTCTTCACTCCAGTCGGGGAGATGGGTCTCGCCCTGCACAAGCTGTACGAGGTCTCGGGGCTGGCAATGGGGGATTCTCCCTATGAAGAATACGTCCCAACCTCTGAGGAGCTTCACCTTATGAAGAAAGGGTCTCCTCGAGTATACGAGACTTACTGGGAGGTGTTGTGTCACTTCCACATCTGCGGCCAGATAACCTCTTGGAGGGCGGGGGGAGTCAAGCAGCTATCTTGGGCAAGCTACCTGTTCAACGGTGTCAACCAGAAAGACCGTCCGGTGACCCGACTGGCTCCCAGCTCCGATGAGGAGATTGCCGACAGGATCAAGGCTTCTGTAGACTCCTACACCACGGAGTCGAACGAGGATGTTTTCGAACCTGACACGGTTTTCGAAAGCTTCCATCATCGAGCTCGGATCCCTATCTCCGACCACGCAGTGTTGGCGGGCTTCTTAATACTGTGGTTGAAGCGCTGTGTGGTGCCAACGCTGCCACATGAAGTCATTGTTGCCGACGTGGTGTACCCGGCGGTGCTCCTGGCTTATGGTAGGCCCATAGCCCTTCTCCCGGCCATGGCGGCGAGTATTTAAAGCGGGTTACTGACGTTAACCCAAATCTGTGCGAGGCAGGGAAAGCCGTCGACTCCCATGGCAAGGTGATTGTTGACTCGGAGGGGAGGCCGACGATAAAGCGCCCCAACCCTCGGGTTGAGCTCCCCTACACGTACCTAATGGCTTGGTACGTTATGCATTGTCCCTCGCTGATGACGCCGGTGTCTTGGTGTGAGGGGTTTATTCCTTTCGTGCAGCGGTTGGAGGGTTCAACCTGGTGTAATACTTACATGTATTACATTCGAAAGTGCATCACGTCGGCTTCGAACTACCAGCTTAATCGCTGCTTCCCCGCGATTCCTGGTGCATCTTTCGGGGAACAATTTACTGACTCCGTAGGCCAAGATGACTTCACGAGGCTATCAACGGGGGTTTTCTGGTGGTTGGTCAACATTCGGCCCAGGTATGTGCTTTTCTGCCAGGGAATTCATGCACGATAGAGCCGTATATGCCGAATCGCTTCGCCCGACAGTTCGGCTATGATCAACTATATGTCGGCAACCCCAATGCTCGACTCGCCTTCAGTGGGAATTTGTTCGAAGGTGCTCGGGCTTGGTATTATAGCGTGGCCGGTGGGACGGAAGCAACTTTTCGGCTGCCTATCAAAGGGCCGAAGGGCCGTACCAGCTTCAGCTTCTGTACTTGATACTTCCAGGCCAACCAAACACCAGATTTCGCTCCGGAGTATTCATGCATTGAGAGTATCAATGCAGGTTACGAAGCAAGGTCGGGGTCCACTAAACGCTCGCGAGGCGTCGAGCAGTATCTGAAGGCTCTTAAGGAGGTTAGAAGGGGGTCGAGGGAGGAGCCGCGAGCAACAAAAGCTCGACAGGCGGTGGGTAAGCGTCCTCCAGGCTCTACCTCCACTGCTGAGCCTACCCCAAAGAAGGTCCGAAGAGACTTGACGTCTGCAGTTTCTCCGTCCGAGGACATCCCTTCTGGTGTTGAGGAACCGAGGGAAGAAGAGGCGGATGAGGATGATGCCCCCTTAGTCCATGCCCGCAGGTTGCGCAGCAGGGGTCCCAGGATTGTGGAGGAAGCGGAGCCTGCTGACAAACCCACCACCGCTGACGAGGTCGAGCAGTTTGAAGTCGACATAATGAGCGGAGGCGATGTTGAGAGGCCAGGGGTCTCAGCTCAGCCCGGGGCTTCCTCAGCTCACGAGAGGAGGGATGAGGCACAGCAGTTGGAGGTTGACATAATGGGTGACGTTGAGATTCCAGGAGTCTCAACTCAGCCTGGGTCTTCCTCAGCTCACGAGAGGAGGGATGAGGCACAGCAGCCTGGGTCTTCCAGTGTATTCATCTCCAGTGCTCGGACAGTTGACCCCAGCCCTACCACTGGGGTGTTTGGAGGCAAGGCTCCGGTTGCCGAGGTCCCTCGCGTTGAACTGTCGTCTTCATCATCCGAAGAGGAAATCGATTTTGAGGATGAGGTCGACTTTGGCGATGAACCCGCTCCTTCTGATCCGAGTAAATTCTCACACATCTCGGAGGAGGAAATATATGGGCGTGAGCCGTTGACGATATCACCATTAGCGGCAGTTCTTCCTGCTGAGGCTGCTGAAGGTATACTACTCGCCAAACTCATCCTTCTAACTAGGAGAAGGATTTTTGACGTTTTCTTTTTTACTTGGCCTCGTGTTGCAGGGCCAGTCATGGTTAGCGAGGCCGCTGCTTCCTCCCAGATCGAGGAGATGATACAAGAACTGGCTCAGCAGGAGAAAGCTGAGTCTCCTTGTACTAGGGTGCTTCAAGAGAGGGCAATCGTCGAAGTCGGGGAGACCTCCACCCTACAGGATTCACCCAAGGACTTGCCACCTTTGGACCCCCAGCCAAGTAAGGAAATGTTGGTATAAATGTCTTCCTTTTGCTGTCATGGCTAATATTCTCGTAATTTTGCAGAGGGCATTGAGGAAGTTCAGGCAAGTGCAAAGAGCATTGAGGAAGCTCAGGTAGGAGGAGGTTTGGCGGTCAGTGCCTGCCCGGAGACCACACAGCTCAAGCCTCGGCCAAGGATTCTGAGGAGGTTGAGCTCACTACCCTGTCATCGGCTGTGGAGGTTTCTACGGAGGTAGCACCCCCAGAAGCGCCAGTGGCTACTCTTGCTCCTGCCGTACCCGTGGTCAGCCCGACTCTTGCGCCAGAAGAGCCACCTACATCCCCCACACCGTGATGGAAAGGGGATCGGGGACCACCTCGGGTGATGATACCATGGAGTTCCTGACACGCCAGACGGTGCAGCAATTCTTTAACTCAATGCGATCATGCATCGATTTTATCCTGTCTGGGGGTAGTTCTTTTGAATTCGCCCAGACGTATCTCGAAAACCTGATCGAAAACATCAAGTTGGCCGGAGGCCCTTCACTAGCCCAGCGTGTCTGCTGCTGGTGGAGCAGCTGGGACAAAACCTGAGAGAGCTTCGATCCCTGGAGAGTGCCGACTCATTCCACAAGGCCCAGGAAACTCTGAATAGGCTCCTTACTGCTCAAGAGCAGGAGCGAAGAGAGGTGGAGGAGCAGATAACCGATAACACCCGTCTTCTCGAAGGTTTCCAGGCTGATCAGCAAAGGCTAGCGATCGAGTCCAAGGAATCTGAGATGATCATACAGGCTGCAAAGCAGGCTATCCTTGATTCTCGGGCTGCCATAGCCAGAGCTGAGGCAGTGATTACTATTAACGAACAGAAGCTTGCTACCTCTGAAAAGAGGCTAGCGGAGTTAGAGGCTGCCAAGGCGCAAATTGAAGCAAACCTCTCTGTTCGTTCGTCCAAGCTGGAATCCCTCCGAGTATGAGCGCAGGGATTTTTACCTGAGGCGGACCTGCGGGCCCAAGCTCTCATGGAGGCTGAGAAGGCGCGTCAACATGAGATACATCGCCTTAGAGAGCAAATCCGTTCCTTGGCGAACCAGGACCTTTAGCCTTCTCTTTTTTTCTTTTTTTTTTAAAGAAAAGGACACTCTATTTATCAAGAGTGTTTGTATCTACTTTTATCATTTTTTGAATAATAAAAGTCTTTAAAATTTTCTGTACCATCTTCATTGCTCTGTTGTAGATGAATTCAACCTCTCAATCACAGATTTCGGCTATGCTCTTCTGACTGGCTGTGAACGCTGAACTTAGATAAAACTAAGTTCTTTTGACGAAACGCGGCGTCGATTCATAAAAAGAGACGCGGCTTTGAGGCACGCGATTCTGACCTGCTAGTGAAGACGCGGTTCAAGTGGACGCAAAGGACGTAGCTTCGAGCGTGACTCACTGGCCGCGGTCTTTAACTTTATCCAGACGCAGAGTTCAGGATAATGAGGTCTTACGCCCCTTAACATTAACGTAGTCAGGGACGTGGCGCTGTAGACGCAGCTCCAAGATGCTTGTAAAGGTGGCGGGCTTTTTCTGCTGGAGTCATAAGCCTTAGGACGCAGCTTTATGTGCTTTCCTACTGGGGCCTCTAAAATAAGTCCCTTTTGTTGAGAGACGCGGATCGACTTTGGATCATCCAAGAGACGCGAAGGATCTTCTAACTTGGAATAAAGGAGGACGCCGATTTTTTTGAGAAAAGAGGGGACGCGGGTCTCTGGACGCAGCTCTCACACCTGCGTTTTGGCACAATTTCCCAGGCGTTATAAACAGCCTGTCATAAAGATTTTGTGAAATCTTTGAACGTCAAGTCTCCGTTGACGATTGGGAACCCGCATCATCCGTTATTTCCTGAAGCGGTTTGTCCACGCATCAGTTCTTCATTGGGCTTAGGCGTTAATGCCTTTTAATGCCAATACGGCGCTGGCGGTTGGAAACCAGCGTCTTCGACGCTTCCCGAAGCGACGCTCCACGCGTCAGCCTCCCATTGGGCTTTGACAGTCGTGCGGTCATTAAGGCCGACGGTTCCAATTGTTGAACCATTAACTACGGTTATTATGGGCTGCCTATAAATAGGGGCTCCTCTTCTCCCTTTAACAGTCCATACTTAGACTGTGTTCTTCTTGAGAGCGAGTGCTCTGAGAGACTCTGTCTTCTCCCTTTCTGAGAGACTCTATCTTCTCCCTTCAAGGATCCTATCAGGGGTTTGCCTCCATGGACGAGGATGACCCAGAGCTTCCATACTTCTGTTTGGTCTCTTCAGTAGATTACCACTGTCAAGTGATTTCAATGATAGGAAGCGTCTCCCTGAGCACCTTTTACGTTCGTGCCTCAATGCAGAGAGTTCAACTCTTAACAGAGGCCTCTGCGGGTATGACATGCCCACTTACCATGACATTTTAGATCCAACCAAGTTTGAATTTTAGTATATCTCTTAGAGAGATATCATCTGGACTTTCTTGCGAAGTCGTGGTTGGTGCATTCCTCTTCTAGAATTTGCGCCATCGACTTAAACTTTTTGAACGCAAGTATTGAAGTCGTTGGTACCTGGCCGCGGGCTTTGCACACAGAGCTCGCGTCTTGAGGCCACTGACTTGGAAGAATTTCAAATCGGGTCGATGGTTTCAGGCCTGAACTTTTGCAACTCCTGTTCCTCCAACAGAGAGATGGCAATTTTTGGCGTCTGATTCTCTGCGCACCTTGTATCTTAGACGCGGATGTGGAATTAGGTCGCGTTTGAATTCTGTGTGTATCACAATCTTGCTCGCGTCTGTTTCTGTTGTTGCAGGAATCTGGCTCAGCGTGCGGGTCATTCCCGCGTCTACAGTCTTCAGCAATAACCGCGTTTGTGACTTAGTTTTCTTCTGTCGAAGTATACTAAGCTCTGAATTGTCTAATTCCCTTGTTTGCTTCTTGCAGGTAGGCTTGATCATCCTTTTTCACGTTCGCTGGGCCCGTGGGAGAATATATCGGCCAGCGAACTTGTTCGATGTTCATCCACAAGGGAAGAAATCATAGTCTCCGTCGTCCACAAGGGAAGAAATCATGGTCCCTGACGGGAACTTAACCCTCGCCAAGATCTCTTTGAATTCGACGCACCAGTCTTGCTTGCTGGCATGGCATGGTCAGAGTAAGGATGGCGGCGGGCGTAGCGGTGGATATAGTGGTGGGTAGCATCCCCTGTGAGGTCTTAAAACCTCCTCTCTTACCCCAGAAGTGACATCGAGGAAACTCCATGCTCATTGGACAATCTTCTGGCGGAAGAGATGTTCATTAACAAAGGATCACACCCCCACTTTGGATGGAGATGTTCGACGGATCATAACCCGGCTTCGGATGGTCAGGTGAGATCAGAAGATTCTGCTGCCATCAGACCTCAAGAACCACCATTGTTCTCGATCAACCAGAGACTTCTTCGATGTTATTCTATTGAAGAGAATAGCAAGTGAATCTAGATCCGCGGGGAATCTAAGAAGGTTTTCACCGTTAGAGGTGTGATATTAACTTAACGGGTTGAATGTAGTCCTGTCAGAAATATGATGTTAACCTGACAAGGATGTGAGTCAGAGGTGTGATATTAACCTGACTCAGAAATACTTCAGTTTCATTTGGGAAAACAGAAGTGTCACTGACATAGGTGTGATGTTTAACTTGACAGTGAGGGCAATGCTAGAGGTGTAATGTTGAACTTGGCATTGGTCATCTAGACTCCGATACGGAAGTTCGAGGGAAATTCATTGTCATAGGTGTATTGTTGAACTTAACAATGAATTGGATGCTAGAGTTATGATGTTGAACTTAGCATCAACCGTTTCGGCTTCGACATGGAAGTCTGGAGGAAAGTGACTGTCAGAGGTGTGGTATTAAACTTTGCAGAAACTTGATGTACTGTTTAGAAGTGTAATGTTAACTTAACAGTAATTTGTCAGAGGTGTGATATTAACTTGACAGAAACTTGATTTGTGATATGAGCAATTTGAGGACCTATCATCCTATTGATGAGAATGGACAAGTGGAGTTTGAAGTGCCAGAGGTATAGTGTTAACTTGGCAACAACTGTATTTTGTAGACCTACCATTCTGTGGATGAGAATTGGTAAGGGATTTTGGAGGGGAGAGTGGAGTTGAGTCCACTTAGGATTTTTAGCAAACCCTCAGCTATCAACAGATTTGAGGTGCCTTTACCAACTACCATTTGAGTTAGACTAGCCATGCTATTCCCCTCAGCATGATGAGTTGTCGAAGATTTATGTTGGGCTTAAAAGCCAACGTTTTCCTCTATCCTTAGCCATCGGAGGCGGCGGATGTTAATGAAGAAGCTCTTCTTATCAGAGGTGTACTTTTAACTTGATCGGGGGAGGAGTACTATTAAGGATAGTACTTCTTCAAGAATCTGTCATTGATCGGCATCATGAGTGTATCGCCATTTGAAGTTATGAGGCGATACGATCCATTTGAGTAGACTGACTCTACTACGAATGGTCCTTCCCATTTGGGTTGAAATTTTCCTTTTGTCTTGTGCGTCATCACCATGGGTCTTCTGACGGCTAAGACTAGGTCGCCTTTCTTGAAAGTTCGCACTTTAACTTTCTTGTTGAAGGCTCTGGTTATTCGAGCATGATAGAGCTCGATTTGCTGTTGGGCCTGCAGACGCTTATCGTCAAAGGCTTCCAATTCTTGGAGTCGCTGTCGATGCTTCTCCTCTGTTGTCATCTCTGCTGTCAGGGCGACGCGTAGAGATGGAATTTGGATTTCGAGTGGAAGCACGGCTTCACACCCATATACCAAAGAAAACGGCGTGGCTTTAGTCGGGGTTCGCACAGTTGTGCGGTAAGCCCATAAGCATTCACCCAGCTTGTCGTCCCAGTCACGTTGACTTTTCGAGACAAATTTCTTGAGAAGCTTGCCAATGGTCTTATTGAAAGCTTCTGCGAGGCCATTAGTGGCAGGATAGTATGTCGTTGAGGACACACTCTGGATTTTGAACTTAGCGCAGAATCTCTGGAAAGCCTGGCTGATGAACTGGGGTCCATTGTCATGGACAATTCGTCGAGGTACACCAAAACGGTAAATGACGTGATGCTTTACGAACTTGATCACGTTAGACGATTTTACCTTCTTCAAAGGGATGGCCTCGGCCTATTTAGAGAGTAATCGGTTATTGCCAAAATGAACCGATGTCCTTTTGATGATGGTGGGCTGATAGGGCCAACTACATCCATCCCCCACATTTCAAATGGCCAGGTAGAGGTCGTGGAATGGAGGTACTCTGGTGCTTGATAGATGAAGTCGCCATGCACTTGGCAAGCGTGACATCTTTTAGCATAAGTGACGGCATCGACAATCATCTTGGGCCAATAGTAACCCAACCTTTGGAGTCGATGTGCCAATTTTGGGCCGGGTTGGTGAGCTCCACACATGCCGTCGTGGGCTTCTTTCAATACCTCTTGAGCCTCCTTTGGTGAGAGGCACTGGAGCAAGATCCCGTCATGCGATCGATGATATAATGTTCGTGTAAACGCATTGTAGTAAAATTTAGGGGCTTTCCTTCGAATGGTAGCCGCTTCCTTGGCGTCCTCAGGCAGGATGCCGTACAAGACATAGTCGATATAGGGGAATCGCCAGTCTTTAAGCTCTGGCCCGGTTGACAATTCCAGCGCTTCTTTGCCTTGACACTCTCCCTTTGACCCCTGATAGTCTTCGAGGGCAGTTCTCGGGCAATACAGGTCGTGGCTGTAGATGAATACTTTCTCCATTGCTCCAGCTGGAAGGGCTAAGGAGGCCGCGAGGGATGCCAGTGCATCTGCATGCGCATTTTGCTTGCGTGGTACATGGTCGATGTAGAAGTTCGTAAACTTCCCAGCCATGTGGACAGTTGCGTTGTAATAGGGTACTAGGTCTTTATGTCTGACTTCGTACTCCCCGCGAACCTGGCTAACGATGAGTTTGGAGTCACCATATGCCTCGAGATTTTTAACGCCAATCTCATCGGCGAGTTGCATCCCAATCAAAAGATCATTGTACTCCGCCACATTGTTGGAACATGGCTCAGTTAATGAGACAGCTCGAGGAATCACATAGTTCTGTGGGGAGACAAGTACTACTCCTACCCCTGCTACTAGGTGTCCTTTTGGGCTCGTTCTGGACGCGCCATCAAAGAAAAGTTGCCACACCTACCTTTCAAAGGATGTCTGGGTCTGGCAGGCTTCAGCGACCTCGTCTGGGAGATCTTCGTAAAGCTTGGTTACCCTCGGATCTGGATGCTCAGCCAGGAAATCCGCCACCGCTTGTCCTTTAATGGCTTTCTGTGGTAAAAAGTGCATTTCATATTAAGATAGCAATATGGCCCATTTTGCCAGCCGGCCGTTCAATGATGAAGGCTTAGTCATGAGTAACCTCAAGGGTTGACTTTTGATATGACGTTTATAGTTTGGCCTACCAGATAGTGTCGCATTTTCTGAATGGTGAACACTAGTGCCAAACATTCCTTCTCGATCGGATTATACCGATGTTCGGCTCCGATCATTGTTCTACTCAGATAGTAGATTGCTCGCTATCGTCCTTGATCATCATTCTGAGCTAGTAGAGCTCCCAAAGAATGATCCATTGCCCAGACGTACACCAGGAAAGGCTTTCCGAATACCGGAGCTGCAAGGACTGGTGGTTGGGTGAGGTATTGCTTGATTTCCTCGAACGCTTGTTGGCAAGCGTCGTCCCAAATGAACGAGACACCCTTCTTCATTAACTTAGCGAAGGGTTGGCATCTTCCAGAGAGGTTTGAGATGAACCTGCAGATGTACGCCAATCGTCCTTGTAATCCCTAAGTTCCTTGAGATTTCTTGGAGGCTGCATCTCCTGGATAGCTTGAACCTTTTCCGGGTCCAAATGGATCCCGGTGGAGGTTACAATGAATCCTAAGAATTTACCACTGGCCACCCCCAGGAAGGACTTGTTGGGATTCATCTTCAATCGATGAGCCCGCATGATGTCGAAGACCACCTTCAGGTCAGCTATGTGATTACCCTTAGTGCGACTTTTTACCGCAATATCATCGACATAATATTCTACCGTTTTGCGTATTTGTTACTGGAAAATGGCGTTCATGGCCCTCTGATAGGTTGCCCCCGCATTCTTCAGTCCGAAAGGCATGACGGTATAGCAATAAACCCCCAATGGTGTCCTGAAGGAGGTGTGCTTTTCGTCGTCAGGATACATTTTGATTTGATTGTATCCTGAAAACCCGTCCATGAAGGACATTCATTCGAATCCGCAGGTATTATCAATCATGACGTCTGTGATTGGCAATGGGAATTCATCTTTGGGACAAGCCTCATTTAGATCACGAAAGTCGATGCAGATCCGGATCTTTCCGTTTTTCTTAGCAACGGGGACGATGTTGGCTACCCAATCGGGATGTTGCTCTTCTCTGATGAAGCCAGAATCTATAAGCTTTCTGACTTCTGATTGAATTGCCTCCATTATCTCTGGACGGAACCGTCGCTGTTGTTGTTTAACAGGCTTTACATCCGGATTGATGTTGAGGCGGTGCATAGCCACCTGAGGATCAAGTCCAGGCATGTCTTCGTAATTCCAAGCGAAGACATCTCTGTACTCTTGAACAAGAGATATTAGATCCTTTTCTCTGACGGTGACAGGCCGTCGCTTATGAAGATGGGCTTGGATTAGCCTCATCTCCTAAATTAATCTGAACAATCTTGTCTTCTGTGGGTGATTCGCGCTGCTCAAAGCGGGTATCCCAAAGAGTATTTAAATGTTTGATCCAAGGATCTGTATCAGATTGGATCATTGCTTCATCTCCGTCTTCCAGGTGGCTTGTTGAAACCATGTTCACTGAAAGTTCCCCGAAGATGTTGCCGACACTGACATCTGACTCCCATGATGACGTGCCTGAAGAGTATTTATGGCCAAATGAGCCCCCAGAATCAGAGGCTGATGGAGTCGGAGTTGATACATAGCCCAACCCCCTGCGCGTCCGATCATAATAACCGGGTGCTTTTCCTTTTGGCACAAAGGATCAAAGTAGCGTCCTCCGTCCTTTGCCGAAGTTCAACCCGAGTCTGCTGGTGAGGTCATACCCCATGTTTTTCATCATTCTGAGTGTCTTTGGCTCATAATGACCGAACTGAGAGGATTCCTGCTCACTTTCTGATTCTTCATGATTCATTGGTTCAGATTCAATTCATCCGAAGAGAATTGGTCTTTGGCCCTTCCTTCTCGCTGGAACCATGAATATTGATTGTTGCGCATCGTCAACATTTCGACATGTTTTAAAGGACGATTTCACTGGTACATGCAACGATGTCAAAGCATCCATTGCCGACCAGAGATCGTCATCCACGTCGGTACTAGTGTCTGACGGCACTGAATCAGAAGCAAACACAAAAAAAATACGCTAAATCTAATTCTTCATTAATGTACCAACCGCCTACATCATCGGTGGTATTATTAACATCGAGTTTATCAATGCTCGTTACAGGTGGATCTAGCTCCCACACACACTCATCTTCCTCCAGCTCGGTGTCGGCTTCATTGCCAGAGTCTGGTTCTTCCGGTTGCGGGACTTCATCCGTCTCCACGGGATCTTGGTACAGTAAGGAGTCTGTGAAATAATTCTCGACCCCTTTGAATGGATGCCTTTCGGCAATCAACGTCTGCACCTTTCCACCCTCGTCAATGTATTTCATGACTTGATGGAGAGTGGAGGGAACGATGGAGTTGCGGTGAATCCACGGTCGTCCCAGCAATAGGTTGTAGGAAGTGTCGGCATCAATGATGTAGCATGTCACTTCTGACTTTAAACTTCCAATCTGACATTTGAGCTTGATCTTCCCCATCGGACGGGTCCTGTTGGCATTGAACCCATAGATAGTTGTCTGGGTAGGGCTCAAACGATGAGTAGGAATGCCCAGATGTTGCATGACCCGGTGAGGCATGATGCTCAACGCGGACCCTGGATCTACCTGGATGCGGTTCACTTCGG
The DNA here is from genome assembly GCA_038442645.1 of Agave tequilana. Lineage (NCBI taxonomy): Eukaryota > Viridiplantae > Streptophyta > Magnoliopsida > Asparagales > Asparagaceae > Agave > Agave tequilana. The sequence continues at coordinate 98,863 of JAVJIF010012457.1, forward strand.
ATGATCCAATATACCCTGTGAAGTACAGGGGTCGATCATGCTTCCCTTTAACCTGCATATCCTCTGCCGTGAAGGTGATGCAGGGGGCATTCTGGGAGGTGAGGAGATAATTCTCTACATCTTCCTCCTTTGGCACCTGGGTCATGAAGACCTCAGCATTTGCCAGAGCCTCTTGTAGAGCTTCTCTGGTTGACTTCGACATCCTAAGAAGCTCATACAGGGTAATGCGCGCCGGGATGTTGGCCAATTGAGCCAGGACATCAAAGCGGTAAGGCGCCGTGGATCCTTTCGCGATGCCCTTTTGAAGGGCTCGAGAAGATCGAATCTCCTTCGGTTTCTCCACGGGTTGTTTTGTGGAGGGCTTGGTTGGCTCTGCAGCTGGTTATGGAGGGGTTGCCGCCGTTTCGCCATACTACTTCAAGTAGGGCTGTCCTGAGCGGGTTTCCGCCACCAGCCGACCGGATTCTGCGGCCAGAACTATTGTCTCTTCTTCCGAGTCAGTTAGCGAAGGAATATCGGTATCCGCTTCTCGAGAAGAGGCACACACCACATTGCAGGATGACGCCTTTGCCTTGCCCTTGGACTTTTTATTAGTTACAGTAGTCCATTGCTGGGCGTCAACAAGGTCAGGGTGGACCCACATGATTTCCCCTCGAGGCGTGGGAATAGGTATCAGGCCTTTCTCTTATTGCTGGTGAGGATCTGTGTTGACCACTCTTAGCTCTCCTTTCGGAACAGGGACCAGCCCCGAAGGCGTTGGGGTTTGTCTTCCGAACTGGAGAACTGACGTCATGTTAGCCGTCACCTTCTTCTGCTCTGGTCGGAGTTTTAATACCTCCGTGTCAATCAGGGCCTGAAGGATGTCCTTGAAGACGTAGCAGCTTTTTGTGGGGTGTCCCAACATCCTGTGGTATAAGCAGTAATTGGGATTGTCGGTTTTACCGACTTCTTCAGGGCGCCTGGCTTCAGGGAGCTTCAGTCTATTGCTCTTGTTGAGTAGCTTAAAGAGTGAATCGACATGTTCCTCCTTGAAAGAATACTGCTTGTTGGTGCGTGGCTGGTTTGAAGAGCTACTCGCCTTGACCGGTTGGGGTTTGGCGGGAGATTTGGTCTCCGTTGCCAAATTACCTCCCGCTTTGTCTGGAGGGATGTGTCTGGCGCACGCCTGGTTGACCTCTCTGGCCATGGCTTCCCTTCTTCTGCCCTGACGCGGGCAACAATCTCCTCAGCCTGTTCACCTTGTTGGACCAACTGCTTCCAGGTGCGGCTTTCAGCAACTCCTATTTGAGCAAGGAGTGAGGTTTGGAAATTGTGGCGACATGTTTCTACCAGGGTGACCTGGGTCATGCCGCTCGGACATCGGAGTGCCACATTCTGAAATCTTTCCACGAAAGATTTGACGGACTCTCCCTTTCGCTGTTTGGTAGCCAAAAGGGTGGGCATCGTGACTTCCGAGTCGTCTTCGAAGAAGCGCGTTAGGAATAGCTTCTCCAAATCACCCCAGTTCTTGATGGAGCCCTCTGGGAGTTTCATAAACCATTCAAAGGCGAGCCCTTTCGTGGTGCCAATGAACAGACGTGCCAAGATGGCATCATTGTCTACTACATTCCCTGTTTGGGATTTAAAGTAGTAGAGGTGTTGGTTGGGTGACCCCTTCCCATCGAATGCTTGGAGGGTTGGAGTCTTAAACTTGGGCGGGTATGGAACCAAGTCCCACTCGGCCGGATAAGGCCGGATCACCCCCGCTTCCTGGAGGCCTTTACGGTTGGTGAGGGCCTCAAGGCGTTGCTCTAATTGATTCATTCTTTCGGAATGAATCTTCTCCTGATTTTGGTCGTCTTTCCCTTGCGACGAGGATTTGGACGAGGTCGAGGTGGACTTCTCTCCATCAGGGTGCACAGAAGACGAGCTTTCTCCCTCTTTTTTCTTGCCCTTAGACTTTTTAGGGGGAGATTTCTTCCTGTCTTCGAGAAACTGCGCAAGTATCTGCTTGAGAGATTCGATAGATTCCCGTTGAGTAAGAATCATATCGAGTTGTTCCCTTTGAACCTGGGCCTGCTGATCCAGGCGTCAGGCTGTCTCCTCAGGAGTGTTTGTCATGTAGATGAAGGCCTCCTTCTCGATGGAAGAATTCGAGGCCTGCGATTCTGCTACAGCAGAATGAGAGTCATTCATTTTGATGCCCCGGGCTAGGGCATTATAATCAATCGGGGGGATGGCCCCGGTCCGGGTACGAGTGTGTCGATACACTCCTTCCGGTTCAGAGTCAGACTCGTCAGAGCTGACTGCAGGTTGTTTTCCTCTGCTCCTGCTTGTCATATTCGCAGTGAGCTCTGGGTATTCAGCGTCAGAGAACATCCTCCGCCTATGAGAGCATCTTCTTTTGGCTGATGGGGGTATCAGGGTCAGCTGTCTAACTAAAGACTGCTGGTGCACACCTGAACCACAACGGCACTCGGAGAGCATAGAGATAGCCGTTGGCAGCAATATGATGAAGTGGCCTGATTGGCACTTCTTTTCTTCGTCAAGTGATCCCTTAGATCCACGGGAGGGGGATCGAAGAGATTAACCTCGCAACGTCGAAGACGAGAGGCATCCATATGCTGTACAGCCTGGACGCGGGTTTCAGGGACGCGACTTTCGCGCCGCGGCTGTAAGACGCGCGTCTGGCGTCTCTGTTGAGACGAGACGCGATTGTCGCATTACCGCTTAGTGCATCGGGGCAGAAGAGTTTGAGAGAGAGTGGGTTGCTGGGCCTCACGCCTATGGGGGCGTGCCTTTTGCGCCTGACGAGGCGCAGAGGTTTCACCTTGGCGTTTGACAAGTTGGTCTTCGGAGGACCTAACTTGGGGAGTCTCGCGTTTGGGCCGTCAAACGCGGACTTCGCGCGCTGGATGCGGCGCAACTAAGACGCCAGTTTGCGCGTTGCGTGCAGCCTCAGTTGGACATTCAGAAGTTCCAACTTGAAGCTGACGCGCACGCCTCCTCTGACGACGCTCAGCATTTCGGTTGCGTCGTGGAGGTGGAGAGAGACCAACGACGACCTGATACTGGACACCAGAGATCTTGGTCCGCGGGTCTCCTGAGAGACGCTGACGCGTGTGTTCTGCTCGGCGTGGTTGGTCGCAACGGTAGTTGTGGCCGAGACCACGCGGGCCTCCTGAGAGGCATTGGCGCGTGTATCCTGCTTGGCACAGTTGGCAGCAGTGGCGCCCGAGAGAGCCTCAGATCGGGCTTCGGGGCCATTCCCCGTCGAGACCCTGCGGCAGACGCGGGTCCTTTGGCTCTTGGAGCCGGAAGAGAGAAACTCTTCGTACTTCGCCTGGTCGAACTCGACAACTAGCGATTCGACCATCTTCCCCTTACGAAGGATGTCACCTTGCGCCACGATTTGCTCGTCGGTAACAAATGAAGTCCCCAGCGGAGTCGCCATCTCTTGTAGGCACACGGAGAAGATACGGGATCGAAGTAAGATTTCCTTGAATCAAATTGAAAAATTACAACGGACTCGTATTCCGGTTACAAGGGAGAGAGGATGTTGAGCCTTGAATCCTCCCTTTGTTTAGTGTTGGGTTCTTCGTGTGGCGATGGAGAGTGAATCTTATTCTCCGTTGACCGGGTGACCGTCCAGACCTTTGGGGATCTTCTCTTCGGCTGGTAGAAGGAGTAGCACAACTCTGTCTACCAAAACTCTCAAAGAGAAGGTAGGCAAAGAGCAACTTGTACGCAGCAAGCTTGCTGAAGAGTTGAGCTCTCTCTTGCTTCTCTCTCTGTCTGCCTTTTTGTCTATCTCTTGTTTCTTCTGTCCTTGTTGTCTTTTTTTTTTCTTTCCTATAGCGGCGGGCTATTTATAGAGGTCTCAGGGGTGAACGTGCCCCCTAAAAGTGCTCCACAATGAGGGGCTAACTTCCCCGCTATGTGGGCGGTGACTGGCCCCATAACTAGGGCGGTTATAACCGAGACGTGGGCCTCGAGACGCGGGTGTTGTGCCCACGCGCCTTGATGCTGGGACGCGGGTGTTGTGCCCACGCGCCTTAATGCTGAGACGCGGATGGCCATCATTAGTCCTGCGTCTAGAACCTGAAACTCTGCCTTTTTTAATGACTTGTCTTTTATGATTTTTAGACAGCCTACAGTGCCTGGCGGTTTTATATTGCTGGCTGTAATGAAGCGCGGCCGTGCATGCCGCTAAGGACTCTGAACCTTCAAACAACTTTGGGGTTCTGCCAGTGGTACAGAACTTCAAACTCTACACCAACTGGGTTTTCTATTAATTCCTTTGGTGTGAAGTTGATCTCTCAGCGGCTGAAGCGAAAGGTCACTGAGAAGAGCGAGGGTAAGAGGGTCCGCGTTCCAGGCCTCGGGGAATTCATTGTTGTTGATGATAGCGAGGCCTCGATGCAGGAAGTCCTCGCTTTGAAGTGGATACAGGTGCTGAGGCTCCAGCAGCTGCTTCTGGTGGGGTAGGTACAGCCCCCGTGGAACATGTTGATGTGGAAGAAGTGGAGGAAGAAGATCCTGACGTCCACTTCAAGCAAAAGCGGGAAGGCGGATCTCGTAGGAAGAGGGTAGTGAAGAATCCTTGTCGCTACGCTCCTACTGTTATTGCAGAGGGCGAATCATCTGCAATGGCTCCTCCTCCTGCTCCATTAATCATTAAGCTGTCGACTCTTAGGAAGACCGCTGGTAAAGCTGTTCCGGACCCGAGTAAGATCAGCTCCGTTCTTACAATACACTCTTATATATTCCAAACAGCTCATTGTTTACTTCATGACTCAGGAACCGAGGCGGTGAGAGACCCGGGAGTCGAGGTCGCAGGAGAATAGGGGGAGCATTATGATCCGCTGTTCACTTATAGAGTAGGCGATGAGGCTAGCAATTTCGCCGTCTCGGAAGAATCTGGAGGTGATGCGACCGATGTAGGTCCTTCAAGTGTTGGGATCTCAAAAGGAAGCCCTATGGCCTCCAGCTCTATAGGATGGACCACCGAGGGTTCGGCGAGCGAGGGTGGGACGGCCATCCGTGTTGACTCTGCCAAACACTTTCCTATGGCGCCTGAGGGGATTGATGTTGCGGTCGAGGATGTTCAGAGAGAAACTGCGACCAAGGCGATTGAGGCGATATCATCTTTTGGTAGTGCTTTGATATTTTGTGAGTAATTCTTCTCGTGATATTCATTACGCCTTGCTTAAACAGAATCTTGCTACAGGTGTTCCGCCTCTGGGTGCATTGACTTCGAGGGAGCCAGGCAATCTTTTTGAGGGAATCCGAGGTGAAGCAAGTACTTCGACCGCGACGGATGCTGCTGAGTTGGATGTCTTGTATCACGACTTACCTTCCTATCAGCCCGAACCTGCCAGAGGAAGGGGGATTGAGGGAACAGTAGTCACGGAACCAACCTCACTTCCAACTATATCGGTAAGTGAGGTGCCATTGGTTTTGCCAGTGCCGCCTATCTTGCCAAGTATGGAGCTGAAGGTGATTACCAGTCCTACTTCTTCAACACTGGTGGTTGAGCCAGCTCTCACAAAATAGTCACTAGCCCTACTTCGGTTGTGGCTAGTGTATTGGTTTCAATGAGGACTCCTCCAAGATCACCGGCGATCCCTCATGTTGCTCCAGCCAGTGCTTCTAATATTCCTTTCACAGTTATGTTAGTGAAACCGGTGGAAGCTTTGTCTTCAGAGGCTGCTCGTTCACCGGGAGTAGTTGAGGCCGAGAATGAATTCGTGGCTGAGCTAGTCGACAGCTTTTATAAGGGCTTGAAGTGCTCCATTGCTTTGGTCTTGAAGGGCTCGACTACCTCATTCTCTGCTCTAAAGGTGGTCCTCTCTCGAAGTATTGACAGCATTTGGGACTTTGGAGGGGATGACCAGACTGCGACACTGGAGCTTCTGGAGGACAGGCTTGAGAGGGTGTGGACGAATGACGCCGTCTTAGCCATTCAGATCTGAAGTCTTCAGTTAACGAACAGCTTGCGCACCTTACTGTTCAAATGCATGAAGCCCATCTCGCCGCTCAAGAAGTAGCTAAGACAATTTCCTCCGACTTGAAATCCTTGGAGATGAGGAGAGTAGAACTCGAGGATGCCATAGATGCTTCTACTAGCGCCTTTCTTAACACCAAGGATAAGATTTAAAAGGCCAAGGAAATGATCAGGAAGGCTAATCTTCTTTTGTCCAAGGCTGAACTAGTGCGTCTTAAAGAGATTGCTCGGCTAGAGTAGCTTAAGGCCCAAAATGACGAAGTCTTGCAGCAGGAGCTAGCACAGAGGGCAACTTTGGTTGAAATTGAGGCTCGCCTGGCCCAGACAGTGAGCTTTAATGAGGCCGAGTTGAGGTCACAGGCACTCAGGGCTGCTGAGGAGAGGAAGACTAGGCTAGCCATTCTTGAAGAACGGATCAAATCCTACGAAGAACCCTCGTAGCTTGTAATCCGAGCATCCTTGTATCCCTCTTTTGGAATCAATAAAAAGTGATTTTATATGACTCCCCTGTTGCATTTTCAACTTGTTTTATCTTCTGAATTTTCAATTCTTGCTTTCAAGTTGTATTGCAATCCTCAAAAGGAAGCAGAATAATGATATAACTAATCCAATCAGTGGTGATAAGCTGATAGAGTTAGTCACACATTTGAGTAAATGGTCCTTACTGGACTAAAAGATGAGACTTGGTTATCTGTCAGTTCAGAGGTCGCAATAACATAACCGATTGAGAAGCCACCAAGCTCAAAATTTTGTCATATGATGACAAAAAATAGTCCCTACTAGATTGAAAGATGAGATTTGGCTATCTGTCGGTTCAGAGGTCGCGATGACGTAACCGATTAAGAAGCCACCAAGCTTAAATTTTGTCATTCAGAGGTGACGAACTGGACATGATGACAAAGAAATAGTCCCCACTGGACTGGAAGGTGAGACTTGGCTATCTGTCAGTTTAGAGGTTGCGATGACGTAACCGATTGAGAAGCCACCAAGCTCAAAATTTTGTCATTCAGAGGTGACGAACTGGACATGATGACAAAGAAATAGTCCCTACTAGACTAAAAGATGAGACTTGGCTATCTGTCGGTTCAGAGGTCGCGATGACATAACTGATTAAGAAGCCACCAAGCTCAAAATTTTGTCATTCACAGGTGACGAACTAGACATGATGACAAAGAAATAGTCCCTACTGGACTGGAAGGTGAGACTTGGCTATCTGTCAGTTCAGAGATTGCGATGACGTAACCGATTGAGAAGCCACCAAGCTCAAAATTTTGTCATTCAGAGGTGACGAACTGGACATGATGACAAAGAAATAGTCCCTACTAGACTGAAAGATGAGACTTGGCTATCTGTCGGTTCAGAGGTCGCGATGAAGTAACTGACTGAGAAGCTACCAAGCTCAAAATTTTATCATTCAGAGGTGACGAACTGGACATGATGACAAAGAAATAGTCCTACTGGACTGAAAGATGAGACTTGGCTATCTGTCGGTTCAGAGGTCGCGATGACATAACCGATTGAGAAGCCATCAAGCTCAAATTTTGTCATTCGAGGTGACGAACTGGACATGATGACAAAGAAATAGTCCCTACTAGACTAGAAGGTGAGACTTGGCTATATGTCGATTCAGAGGTCGCGATGACATAACAAATTGAGAAGCCACCAAGCTCAAAATTTTGTCATTCAGAGGTGACGAACTGGACATGATGACAAAGAAATAGTCCCTACTGGACTGGCAGGTGAGACTTGGCTATCTATCAGTTCAGAGGTTGCGATGACGTAACCGATTGAGAAGCTACCAAGCTCAAAATTTTGTCATTCAGAGGTGACGAACTGGACATGATGACAAAGAAATAGTCCCTACTAGACTGAAAGATGAGACTTGGTTATCTGTCGGTTCAGAGGTTGCGATGACGTAACCGATTGAGAAGCCACCAAGCTCAAAATTTTGTCATTCAGAGGTGACAAACTGGACATGATGACAAAGAAATCATTCCACTGGGGGGAAATAAGACTTGATTATTAACTCCATGGGGATTTTGCTATCTCCTTTGGATGTTATTTGGAAGAAATTGTCAGAGGTATATTGTTAACGTGACAACCAGAAAAGTCTACTGAGGACTGATTATTAGAAACCCGCTGGGGAGTTAGGAAATGAATCCCATAAGAGATTACATGTCAGAGATGATCGTTAACGTGATAAAAAGAACTCCGTGGGAATTTGTAAAGCAACTTGCCAGAGGTGTGATGTTAACTTGACAAGGATTCATTTATTGTTAGAGGTGCTTGAACATAACAGTAATTTGAGTGGACCTGACGTTCTATTGAAGATAATGACAAGCAGGATTTATTCACTGGGGATATTAGCTTTATCTGTTGGGGAGTAGATTATAGTCTTGCTATCAGAGGTTTAGTGTTAACATGGTAGGTTAGATTCGTCATTTTACAAAGGAGATGAATACCTTTATATGTGGTCTTACCATTCTATGGATGAGAATTGGCAAGTGATTTGGAGAGGGAATCAAATGGGAACAGGTCCCTTAAGATTTTAGCAAATCCTCAGCCGTCAACGGGTTTGATATGCCTTTACCAACTACCGTTTGAGTCGGGTTAACCATGTTATTCCCCTCAGCATGATGAGTTGTCGAGGACTTATGTTGGACTTAAAGGCCAACATTTTCTTCTATCCTTAACTGTGGAATCAAATGGGAACAGGTCCCTTAGGATTTTTAGCAAAACCTCATCTGTCAACAGATTTTGTATGCCTTTACCAACTATCATTTGAGTCGGGCTAGCCATACTATTCTCCTCAGCATGATGAGTTGTCGAGGATTTATGTTGGGCTTAAAGGCCAACATTTTCCTCTATCCTTAACGTTAGAGGTGTTGGATTATTTGGTTACTGTATTCATAACCTTGATTCTTCTTTGAAATGACCAGTGTACGATCAGCTCGATACTGGTTTATGGTTGTATGATTTTGTTTAGAGAAAGAGAGGAGTGCTCCTTCTGCATATCTTGGATCTGAAGGTCTTAATCAGAGGTGTAATGTTAACTTGATCACGAGAAGGATCCTATCAAGGATAATACTTCTTTAAAACCTGCCGTTGATCGGCATCATGAGTAAATCACCATCTAAAGTCATAAGGCGATATGCCCCATTTGAATAGACTGTTTCTATTACAAACAGTCCTTCTCATTTGGGCTGAAATTTGCCTTTGATTTTATGCGTCATGGTCATCGGTCGTCTGACGGCTAAGACCAAATCTCCTTTCTGGAAGACTCTTTACTTGACCTTCTTATTGAAGGCTCTTGAGATCTGGGCTTGATACAACTCAATGTGTTGTTGAGCTTGTAACCGCTTCTCATCTAGGGTTTCGAGCTCTTGAAGACGCAACCGATCATTGTCTTTTATTGTCATCTTAGTCATTAAAGCGACTCGCAATGACGGCATCTAGATTTCTAACGGTATGACTGCTTGGCACCTGTATACCAGGGAAAAGGCGTATTGCCTGTGGGGGTCCGAACCATGGTTCGGTAGGCCCAAAGACATTCACTAAGCTTTTCGTTCCAGTCTCGCTTATTTGAGGAAACAAACTTTTTGAGTAGCTTAATGATTGTCTTGTTGAATTCTTCCGCCAAGCCATTAGCGACAGGATTATAAGCAGTTGATGCTACGTTCTGAATTCGGTACTTATCGCAAAATCGACAGAACACCTGACTCACGAATTGGGGACCGTTATCATGGATGATCCGCCTAGGGACACCAAATCGATGGATGACATGGTGTTTAATGAAATTAACCAGGTTAGAAGTTTTAACTTCAACCAGTGGTATAGCTTTCGCCCACTTTGAAAAGCAATCGGTTATCGCTAGGATAACCGGTGCCTTCTTGTCGAAGAAGGGCTAATTGGCCCTATGACATCGATTCCCCACGCTTCAAATGGCCATGAAGCAATGGTTGGATGGAGCAACTCTGAGGGCTGATGTATGAAGTCTGCATGGATTTGGCAGGCTTTACACCTTCGTGCATATTGGATGGCATCGGCTATCATGGTTGGCCAATAATATCCAAGCCTATGCAATCGGTCTTTAAGTTTTGGACCTGGCTGATGAGCTCCGCATATGCCGTCGTGCGCTTCTTTAAGCACTTCTTGTGCTTCTGAATTAGAAAGTGAAAAACACCTAGAGGGAGGGTGAATAGGTGTAAGTGCTAATCTAGTGAACTAAATGCGCTAAATGCGGAAGCTAATGCAAATCTTGCAACACACTTAATACAACACAACAAGTGTAGCCGAATTCCCGTGAAGGGCTCTGGACTAACTCCTCTTGATTCCCCTTGAATGGGTTGAGGTGCTATGTGAAGCTCTTGTTGGTTAAGTATAAGTTAGGCACACACACAAGCAAGCCAAGCAAATAAGGATGAATAGCAATATGAATATATGCAAGGCAACACAAGTAAATAGATATGTATGATATGAATGATACTATGCACAATATAAAGAGAGAGAGAGAGAGAGTTGAGAGACAATGGATCAAACGCAAAGGCCAAGATATGTTTCGAGGTTCGAGCACCTTGCTCTACATCCCCGCCTACACCACCGTGTAGGATTTCCAATCCACTATCTCCCACCAAGGGAACCTCTACCGAAGAGGATTTGTTACAACTCTAGGAGTACCAAACTCCTCTCTCAAACAACCACCTCACAACCGAGGGGTAGGCCCGTAGCCAATACAACAACCACAACACCTCTACCGAAGAGGGTTACAACAAATCTCCACCTCACACTTGAGGGAGCAAACCAATCACCCGATCACCTCTACCTAAGAGGGATACACAAAGAATAAGGGTGTTTACAACAAGTGGTTCCAAAGACCACAAACTCAAACTCTCTTTCCTTTCTCTTTTCCACAAAACAAAGATCCTAAATAGATTAGGATAGAAGATAGCTCAAGTGTGAAAAACTAGGTGTTTGGAAATCAAGAAATCAAAGAAAAACACTTGGGAAAATTCTTGCAAAAGATATAAAATGAAAACCAAGACAAATCTCCCAAAATACTCTTTTCTTTGATTTTTCCAAAAACCTAAAACAAATAAGATGAATTCTTTTGGGCCCAAAAACACTTTTGAAATCTTTTAAAACACTTCAGAAACTGAGAATTTTTGCTCTTGAAAATCTTGGTGAAAACCTCAAACAAATGGGGTATTTATAGCCCCATCAGAAAACTAGCCGTTAGGCTGATGTGGCAGCCTGACAGGCTGACGGTCGACCGGCCCGGTCGACCGCCAACGGTCAGAAATGTGACCGTTGGGCAACCACGGTCGACCGGCCCGGTCGACCCAAACAAACAGAGAGCACTGCTCTCAGACCGGTCGACCGTCCGGGTCGACCGTCCCAGAGGTGCCAAACGTGCACAGATCTGTGCACGTCGGTCGACCGGCCCGGTCGACTGACTTCAGCCCAAGTCGACTAATAAACTGATTTAGTCGACTGGTTGAAGCCTGGAACAGAAAACTGGGTCAGAAAAACAGTTTTAAAATATTTTGAAAAATCTTTTAATACTTCTAAAAATCCACAAAACTTGTTTTAACATTTTGTATTGAAACACAAACATGTGATAAAAATTTCAAGACATATATCAATCATATCAATTCATTTTTAAGTCTTGCAAATTTTATCAAAACAAAACTTGTATTTTTATCAAACTTGATTTTTCCAAAACATGAATAAGATAGTCAGAATAAGTTTGTTTAAGAAGTTTAAGCATGCATGTATAAATAGAAACCATCTACTATACATATAAACAAATTAAACTTGTTTTGATCTATTATTCATGAAAACCAAATCCAAAACATGAAACGTGTGTGTTTGTGCACTTGAGCATATCAACTATACTAAGCTTTACAAATGGATCTAAACACACTATCTAAACTATGGATACCTAAGTCTTCTTGATGATCTTCATCTTCAAGTTGACTTGCTCCAAAACTCCATCCATGGGCTAGGCAATGTGTGATCTTGAAGCTTTGGCCCTGGAATCACTATGAAAAGCTTTTAAACTCCTTGTTGAAGCTAATCACCAACTAATATCTTGGTTAAAGATCTGAAACTTAAACAACACAAGATTATTAGTAAACATAACTACATGAGTTAATCATCATCAAAACTAGGGTGGAAGGCCTTTGGGCCAACAATCTCCCCCTTTTTGATGATGACAAAATTCATGGAATTATATATGCATGGATTAAAGTTAAGCTTCAAAGAAGCTCCCCCTTAACTCATGCATAAACAAATAAACAATAAATATGTAATGAATGACAATGCATACCAATTTAAACTTTCAAACAAACATGAAACACAAATCTTTATGAATTATTGTTATGCATGAACATGGTGATTCCAAACGTGCATACTCAAAATATGTATGCATCATCATGCATAAAATACATAAACATGTTCTAGAAGCTCTAGATACCAATTAAATTAATAAAACATTAACAAAAACACTAGATGCTCTAGATACCAATAAAACTTAATATATGCAAAAACATAAGTATGCATATATAAAACACAAATTATTCTCCCCCTTTTTGTCAATCATCAACAAAGGGGTAAACAATCAAAACAATAAATGAGGGGTAAAAATCTTTCTCCCCCTTTTTGTCAATCAAAACAATAAAACAATGTTCTCCCCCTTTTTGTCTAAAAACAAAAACAAGGTCAATAAGGGGTGACTTTAAACAACATGATATCAATAAAAAATGTCAATGAAGCATCTTGATATCAATTGAAAATAAACAAAGATCAATAAATGTTATATGCTATATACATTCATGAAGAAGAAGACGCTAAGTTAGCTTCCCTACACATATGCATTACATGAAAGAGGTATGTTAAGCCCTAATTCACATAACACACATTATGTAATGCATAAGAGGAGATGTGAAGCTCCCCCTACACACGTGTACCACATAAAGAAGAGATGTTAAGCTCTTCAATACAAGATACACTCATCATGAATCTATATGTAGAAGAGATGTTAAGCTCTCCTTGCATATAATCAATACAAATCAAAACTTTTGACTATTTTTCTTTTAAAAAAAAATTTTAGATACCAATTTTAAAACACAAAACATCTTGATATCAAAATAGAGTATTTTTCTTTTTAATCCAAATAAACAATTGAAATGACTATTTTTTTTATCATAAAGTAAGGGAGTGGAAATACAAATACCAATTGAAATATAAAAAACGAATTTTCTCCCCCTTTATGAAATACCAACAAAAATTATGCGTAGGCTTGTAATAAGATACCAATTGAAAACTAAATCAATTGAAATAAAGTTGAAGCTCAAGCTCTAGCATAAACAAAATTTGTGTGAATAATTTATATCTTAAGCACAAATAAAACAAGTATATGTGTATGAAATAGAATGAGTACCAATCACCAATAGATGATACCAATTGAAAATATACATACACAATAAACATATGAATATACAAAAAAATCAAAATGATACCAATTGAAAGGGTTCAATGATACCAATTGACATAGCAATAAGTTCAAGTGTATACATCATATTACTAATCCTCCCATCTCATGCACAAGTTTAAAAAGATTTTCAATATAAACATACAAGGCATGGACTCCCATCCAACCTCCCGTAAAGGGTAGGGGTTTTCAAAAATAGGTTTGAAAAATAGAGTACGTTTGAAAAACTCTACCAAAAGAAGAATACGAACTAGTTAAAATGAAAAATTTTGTTAACTAGTGCGAAATCCTTTAAGTAAGGAATAAACTAAAAATAATTTTCATAAAACATGAAATCCACATGATAATCAACACTCTAATTCAATTAGGCATAAATATGACTCATGAATACAAAACATGAGCAAGCAATAAATGTGAGTGTACAAATAAAGTGTGAATATCATAATCATGAAAATATTCAATTAAGCTCAATTATTCCTTAAACATTGAAAACACGAAAATCATCAAAACTTATTTAATCTTCATGGCATATGTATGTCAAGTACAAATTAAAATATACATACATATCCAAAACACAACGAGTCCACAAAATATATGCATGAAGGCACGTGGCTCAAAAGGATAAAACATGTATATCTAATAGTTTGGACATGATAGACATATACATGAAGTTAAACAATTAAACACAAAAACAAGAAAAACTAAATCTTCACCAAAACAAATTTCATTTCAAGGTATATGTATGAATTGTCAACACAATAAGTATACATACATATCCCTAAATACAATTGAGTCCATATATAGATTTGCATGAAAGGCAAATGACTCAAGGGGTATACATGTATATCTTAAAGTTTGGCAATACAAACATATACATGAAGTGAAAAACTCATAAAACAAATTCAAAAATGGAATACAAGTTTGAAATGTATGAATCATCAAAACTAGACTATACTAGCACGTTTAATGGGAACAAATAAGCAATCAAGCTCAACATATATAGATTTATTTATGGCCCACTATATGTACAAGTATAAATCCTAGTCTTAATGAAAACTAACATTTAAACAAGTAATCTTAACATGAAGCATCAAAACACAATATAAAAATCATCATGATAAAACTAAAACAGATTACTATATAAATTCACATGTATTAGATTCATGATGTACATTATAGCTTAAACAAAAGTGAGAACACTAAGAATGGGTTCATATAAGCATGTGTGTCTCAAATACTATACATGTATGTCAAGGATCTAATAATCATGGCATTTACATACTAATCCATAGACAATGAAACATGCTATAAAACATCAAAACATGCTAAAATTTTAATTATGAAAGCATGTAAATAATAAATGGGAGTAAAGGATTGTTACCAAAACCGAAAAAGCAACTCTCCTTATCTCCAAACCATGGTGGTCCTCTCCACCAAATCTTCCCTTGAAAGTGATGCATCCAATTGATTCTCTTTAAGTACGAAACGCATCCACTCCAAGGTGTTATTACTCTCACGTCATGTGAGAGCCCACACCTACATCAAAAACTCTAGGGGTGGTCTTTGGTACCCATATCTTATTGGGTCCATGGGGGTTGTCCCTTCTCTAACCCAAACAAAATTCTTTGCTAAATTTGAAGTATGTAATCTATCATAACAAAATTTAGCAAGGTGGCCCTTACGTCCACAATGTGTACATGTGTACACATGAGCATACATGTGATGAGTGTGTCCGTGAGGAGAATGTGTATGCCGTGAAGGGTGTGCATGAAAAGATGGAGCTTGTTTCTTTCGAAACAAGGTTTCCAAGCGTGTATGCCCAACAACACATTGGCTCAAATTGGAGCCCAAACAATCTACACTCTTCTTTAACATATAAATATCATCATTAATCTTAGAAGAAGAGGTACATGCATTAGGTAGACTAGATAAAGAAGCTACACTAGCATGACAAACATGTGCATCCATCTTATTTTGCAAAATAATGTTTTTCTTTAAACAAACATTTAAATCATTTGAAATAGAAATAATTTTGTTTTTCAAAGCAACATTCTCTTTTAAAACAAAATCAATTTTTGAAGACAAAACATCATTATTTTTCACAAGAGTTTCACAATCATTTTTAGATTTTAAAACTTTATTTTCTTTTAAGGCAAGGTCTAGTTGAGATTTCAATGAGTTCCTTTCATTAGAAATCTCCTCTTTCTCTTGCAAAACCATGTTAAGCTTAGCATGCAAACTCTTATTTTCTTTTTCAATTTCTACACTCTTCTTTTTCAACAAATTATATTTTTCTATTAATTTTTCACAAACAATAGAAAGTTCTTCATTCAAAGCATGAGGATCAACATAATCATTTGAAGAACTAGCACAATCATCATTATCTAAGTGGGTTTCCGATTGTACCTTAAGGGAGTCATTCCCTTGGACTATCAAGCATTGTGAGTCGGATTCTCCACTAGACTCCTCTTCTTAAATTTGTACTTGAAGCTCGGAGGTGGTGGTTGTTGTCAATTTGTTCCACACTACAAAAGCGGAATAAAGGTTAGAAACACACATAAGATAATCTTTAGGTAATGTGCTTCTAATGGCCTCAAGGGCTTGTGCATTGGCCCCTATATGATTGCGATCTCCAAGATAGCATTTCTTGGTGGCCGCAAGAAAGACATGCAAGCCTAGGGTCTTTAGGTACATGGACATCCTATACTTCCAAACAATAATGTTGGAAGGATCAAAGCTAGGTGGGGTCATGAAGTCCATGGTAAAAACTATATGTGTGCAAACACGCAAATGCAAACAAGATTAGCAAACAAATGGATCTCACTCCTAGGATGTTAAGCCTAAGTATCAGGAGCACTAGCTTTGATACCAATTGAAAAACACTTAGAGGGGGGTGAATAGGTGTAAGTGCTAATCTAGTGAACTAAATGCGCTAAATGCGGAAGCTAATGCAAATCTTGCAGCACACTTAATACAACACAACAAGTGTAGCCGAATTTCCCGTGAAGGGCTCTGGACTAACTCCTCTTGATTCCCCTTGAATGGGTTGAGGTGCTATGTGAAGCTCTTGTTGGTTAAGTATAAGTTAGGCACACACACAAGCAAGCCAAGCAAATAAGGATGAATAGCAATATGAATATATGCAAGGCAATACAAGCAAATAGATATGTATGATATGAATGATGCTATGCACAATATAAAGAGAGAGAGTTGAGAGACAATGGATCAAACGCAAAGGCCAAGATATGTTTCGAGGTTCGAGCACCTTGCTCTACATCCCCGCCTACACCACCGTGTAGGATTTCCAATCCACTATCTCCCACCAAGGGAACCTCTACCGAAGAGGATTTTTTACAACTCTAGGAGTACCAAACTCCTCTCTCAAGCAACCACCTCACAACCGAGGGGTAGGCCCGTAGCCAATACAACAACCACAACACCTCTACCGAAGAGGGTTACAACAAATCTCCACCTCACACTTGAGGGAGCAAACCAATCACCCGATCACCTCTACCTAAGAGGGATACACAACGAATAAGGGTGTTTACAACAAGTGGTTCCAAAGACCACAAACTCAAACTCTCTTTCCATTCTCTTTTCCACAAAACAAAGATCCTAAATAGATTAGGATAGAAGATAGCTCAAGTGTGGAAAACTAGGTGTTTAGAAATCAAGAAATCAAAGAAAAACACTTGGGAAAATTCTTGCAAAAGATATAGAATGAAAACCAAGACAAATCTCCCAAAATACTCTTTTCTTTGATTTTCCAAAAACCTAAAACAAATAAGATGAATTCTTTTTGGCCCAAAAACACTTTTGAAATCTTTTAAAACATTTCAGAAAACTGAGAATTTTTGCTCTTGAAAATCTTAGTGAAAACCTCAAACAAATGGGGTATTTATAGACCCATCAGAAAACTAGCCGTTAGGCTGATGTGGCAGCCTGACAGGCTGACGGTCGACCGGCCCGGTCGACCGCCAACGGTCAGAAATGTGACCGTTGGGCAACCACGGTCGACCGGCCCGGTCGACCCAAACAAACAGAGAGCACTGCTCTCAGACCGGTCGACCGTCCGGGTCGACCGCCCCAGAGATGCCAAACGTGCACAGATCTGTGCACGTCGGTCGACCGGCCCGATCGACCGACTTCAGCCCAAGTCGACTAATAAACTGACTTAGTCGACTGGTTAAAGCCTGGAACAGAAAACTGGGTCAGAAAAACAGTTTTAAAATATTTTGAAAAATCTTTTAACACTTCTAAAAATCCACAAAACTTGTTTTAACATTTTGTATTGAAACACAAACATGTGATAAAAATTTCAAGACATATATCAATCATATCAATTCATTTTTGAGTCTTGCAAATTTTATCAAAAACAAAACTTGTATTTTTATCAAACTTGATTTTTTTAAAACATGAATAGGATAGTCAAAATAAGTTTGTTTAAGAAGTTTAAGCATGCATGTATAAATAGAAACCATCTACTATACATATAAACAAATTAAACTTGTTTTGATCTATTATTCATGAAAACCAAATCCAAACATGAAACGTGTGTGTTTGTGCACTTTAGCATATCAACTATACTAAGCTTTACAAATGGATCTAAACACACTATCTAAAGTATAGATACCTAAGTCATCTTGATGATCTTCATCTTCAAGTTGACTTGCTCCAAACTCCATCCATGGGCTAGGCAATGTGTGATCTTGAAGCTTTGGCCCTGGAATCACTATGAAAAGCTTCTAAACTCCTTGTTGAAGCTAATCACCAACTAATATCTTACTTAAAGATCTGAAACTTAAACAACATAAGATTATTAATAAACATAACTACATGAGTTAATCATCATCAAAACTAGGGTGGAAGGCCTTTGGGCCAACAGAAAGGCAACGGAGGAGGATACCGTCATATGAGCGATAGTAAAGTGTCTTCAGAGTTGGATCATAGTAAAAGCGGGAAGACCTTCGTCTGATGGATGCCGCTTCTTTAGGGTCGTCCGGTAATAAACCATGCAGAGCATAGTCGATGAGGGGAAATCGTTAATCTCTCGGTTCAAGATCTATCGAGATATTATAGACCTCTCTGGTTCTCAACATATGTTTAGAGCAGACAAGGTGTCGAGTCGCGACTGTCATGTGATACTCAGTATTGACTGATAGGGCTAGCGTTGTTGCTAGTGCAGGTAGAGCATCCGCCTTAGTATTCTGAGATCGAGATACGTGCCCGATGTAAAAGCCATCAAACAGATTAGCCATTTCGATGACTGCGTGATAATAAGATACCAAATCTTCGTTACGGACCTCATATTCGCCTTTAACCTGATTGATAATCAGTTTTGAATCGTCATAAGCTTCAAGGTAGCGTACCCCCATTTCATGAGCGAGCTGCAGGCCAATAAGTAGAGCATTGTATTCTGCCACATTGTTGGAGCATGATTCCATCAGAGAAAATGCTCTAGGAAGGACATGATTTTATGGAGAGATAAACACAACCCTCACACCGGCAATGATCCTGCCTTTAGGGCCTATTCGTGATGCTCCATCGAAGAACATCTGCTAAACTTCATCCTCTGAAGTTGTATTAGATTCAAAGGCTTCATCTGGAATATCTTCATGAAGTTTTGAGCTTTCCGGACTGGATGAGCAGCCAAGAACTCTGCAAGTGTCTGGCCTTTAACTGCCTTCTGGGGGACAAAGAGCATGTCGTACTGAGACAAAAGAAGCGCCCATTTAGCTAATCTTGAATTTAATGATCCTGATTTCGTCATGAGAAGACGCAAAGGGTTCACTCTGAAAATGACATGTATGGTTTGGCCAACCAAATAATATCGTGTCTTCTGAATAGCAAAGACAAGAGCTAAGCATTCTTTCTCAATAGGATTATAGCGAGATTCTGCCCCTATCAGAGTTCTGCTCAGATAATAAATAGCTTGTTCATGCCCATTGTCGTCTTTTTGAGCAAGCAGGGCACCAAGAGAATGGTCCATAGCTTTCATATAAAGCAGGAACTGTAGGCTATCTAAAAATCACTAAAAGACAAGCCATTAAAAAGCAGAGCCTCAAGTTCTAGGCGCGTGGGCTCGACACCCGCGTCTCAACATCAAGGCGCGTGGGCTCGACACCCGCGTCTCAACATCAAGGCGCGTGGGCTCGACACCCGCGTCTCAGCATCAAGGCGCGTGGGCTCGACACCCGCGTCACAGTATCAAGGCGCGTGGGTTGAAACCCGCGCCTCGGTTATAACCGCCCTGGTTATGGGGCCAGTCGCCGCCCACATAGCGGGGAGGTCAGCCCCTCATTGTGGAGCACTTTTAGGGGAGAGAAAGATCATAGTCCCCAGCGGAGTCGCCATCTCTTGTACGCGACTGAACGGCATTATACCTGGGAACCATGAACTTCCATTAATGGTGAAGGTTAAGCCTGAATGGCATTATACCTGGGAAAAGGACTTCGTGCACGGAGGAACCGCCCCTCTGGGCCTCGGCGACGGCCGCCTTTGAGGATGATGCGGTTGGCTTGGCCTTGGGTGCCATTGATGATCAAGAGTCCGATGAAGGAGAAATGAAAAGTGATGAACAAACATCCTCTTTCTAAAAACCCTAACAGATGCGCTCAGAGAAGAAGAGGATATCTCTCTGACTGTTGCCATTTATAGGCACAAAGATTTGCAAAGATACGCGGCGCGTGGCTCGATTAGCTCTACAGCGAGTCATCGCTTGACGCGTGGAACAGATCATTTAATGAAACGGGAAGTCCGCGCGTCAAAAGGTGATGTCCCGATGGTTCCCCAGAACAAGTGGCGGTGCACTCATGACATGGCACAGATTCGCACCCAACAGGCGCGTCTCTCCGAAGTTCGCGTCCTTCCAATCCGGCCTAGCATCGCGTCTGCCTAATGGAATACCAGTCGCGTTTTCCATTTCTAAAAGGCGCACCCCATGAACGTCGCGTCTGTAAAGCAATACCATCTCTGCTCTTCAAAAAGAACTGGCGTTCAGTCCTTACTTCTGCAAATCAGTTTCAACAGTACACTGGTACAAGCAGACGATCGTCCACTCTTGGCTTAAAACGCGTCCATGACAGACTAAAAGCAATCGTGGAGGTTTAGACTGTGTATCTAGACACTCAACACGATCAACTCTGGTGGCCTCAAAGAGTTCAACAGTACACTCACGAAGACCAACTCCAGATAAGATCAAACCCGGAGCATTAACAGTCCAGTCATAGAGGTGAATTCAGCTAGAGTCCAAAGTATTTCGAAATCCGTCCCAGTTAACTGCGGAATATCGAAAACTTTGGAGGGGGTTCTGTAGGCTGTCTAAAAATCACTAAAAGACAAGCCATTAAAAAGCAGAGCCTCAAGTTCTAGACGCATGGGCTCGACACCCGCGTCTCAACATCAAGACGCGTGGGCTCGACACCCGCATCTCAACATCAAGGCGCGTGGGCTCGACACCCGCGTCTCAACATCAAGGCGCGTGGGCTAGACACCCGCGTCTCAGCATCAAGGCGCGTGGGCTCGACACCCGCATCACAGTATCAAGGCGCGTGGTTGAAACCCGTGCCTCGGTTATAACCGCCCTGGTTATGGGGCCAGTCGCCGCCCACATAGCGGGGAGGTCAGCCCCTCATTGTGGAGCACTTTTAGGGGGCACGTTCACCCCTGGAGCCTCTATAAATAGCCCCGTCGCTATGGACAAAGAGAAAAAAAGAAAGAGAACGTCGGAGAAAAAGGAGAGATCAGAGATAGACAACAGACTACACCCAGGCAGACAGAGAGAGAGAAGCAAGAGAGAGCTCAACTCTTCAACAAGCTCACTGCGTAAGAGTTGCCCCTTTGCCTACCTTCTCTTTGAGAGTTTTGGTAGACAGAGCTGTGTTACTCCTTCTACCAGCCAAAGAGAAGATCCCTGACGATCCCGACGGTCATCCGGTCAACGGAGAACAAGATTCACTCTCCACCGCCACTTGAAGAACCCAGCTTTAAACAAAGGGAGGATTCAAGATTCAACATCCTCCCTCCCTTGTAACTGGAAGGAAAATAGTTTTGTTGTAACTTTTCATCTGATTCAAGGAAATTTTACAGCGAACCCCTTTATTACTTTTTCCGGCGCGTACAAGAGATGGCGACTCCGCTGGGGATTATGCCAGAGTCTATTATCAGAGGTTTAGTGTTAACATGACTAGAACTCTGCTAGAAATGAAAGTTTGCTGTTAGAGGTATGATATTAACATAACAGTATTTTGAGTAGACTTGTCATTCTATTGAAGAGAATTGACAAGTTGAAATTTTGGTCAGAGGTGTGATGTTAACTTGACCGAGAGTTGTCTTGCGATTTGAGCAAGTTTGGTCAGAGGTGTGATGTTAACTTGACCGAGACTTGTCTACTGTTAGAGGTGTGATTTTGAACATAACAGTATTTTGAGTGGACTTGTCATTCTATTGAAGAGAATTGACAAGTTGAAATTTTGGTCAGAGGTGTGATGTTAACTTGACCGAGATATTCTGCGATTTGCGCAAGTTTGGTGGACTTGCCATCCCATTGAAGAGGACTGACAAGTTGAGATTTTGCCCCCAGGGAAACATCAAAGCCTTACTGTCAGAGGTGTGATATTAACATGACAGGTTTGATTTGTAATTTATTCCACTGAGGAAATTGAGAGAAATCACTGTTAGAGGTATAATGTTAACTTAACAGTGAATATGCCAGAGGTATAATGTTAAGTTGGCATGTTTGATCTGTGATTATTTCACTGAAAAATAGTCACAGGTTTTTTGTGGTCCTACCATTCCATGGATGGGAATTGGTAAGGGATTTTGGAGGGGATTTTAGGGAATAAGTTGTCAGGGGTAATTGTTAACATAACAAATATTGATTTCCCTAGAAAATAAAGATTTAATGTTAGAGGTGTAATGTTTAACATAACAGTAATGGGATTTTGCGATTTAAGCAATTTAAGTGGACCTGTCATTCTATTGAAGAGAATGACAAGTAAGACTAGACCCGTTGGGGATCTAAATATTTCTTTACCTTCAGAGGTGTGATATTAACTTAACGGATCAGATGGAATCTTGTCAGAGGTATGATATTAACTTGATAAGGATGTGAGCTAGAGGTGTACTGTTAACTTAGCTCCATAAGAACTTCAGTTTCATTGGGAAGACTGAAGATATCACTGTCATAGGTGGTGTTAAACTTAACAGTGGAGGTAATGCTAGAGGTGTGATGTTAACTTAGCATTGGTCATCTCGACTCTGATACGAAAGTTCGAGGGAAAGTCATTGTCATAGGTGTAATGTTGAACTTAACAATGAATTGGATGCTAGAGGTGTGATATTAAACTAAGCATCGCTCGTCTCAGCTTCGATATGGAAGCCTGAGGAAAAGTAACTGTCAGAGGTTTAATATTGAACTTGGCAGCAACTCAATCACTGTTAGAGGTGTAATGTTAACATAACAGTAGTTTGTCAGAGGTGTAATGTTAACATGACAGTAGTTGGTTTGCGATATGTAACGCCCCGATCCCGGCGGGTACGGAGACGTTACTGCAACGTATATACGCAGGTCAGAAATACCCTCACGTATATACGCTAAGCATCAGTACAGGCAAGAATCAGAGTACGGAAGCAAATGGTGCATTATACATTCCAACACATGAGTACAATTACCAAGTTATCACCAGAGGTGACAAATATTACAATAATATTACATCACCAACATGACGCAAATGCGAGAATACAAAGGATGTACAAGTATGAACAGTACAAAAGGCACTCACGAGTTTACAAAAGGAAAACTCGAGAGGCACACAGGGAGCCTGGAAGGATGAGCTTCAGATGGTCTGCTGGAGATCCACGCTACCGCTGCGCCATTCAGATCAGCAACCGGGACTCTACAAGTTCCAAGCTCTGACATGCTTCAAGCTCCAGGACCTGGACATGAGAATCCAGGGGAGTCAGATAGAACTCCCCAGGCGAGTGGTGATGCGAAAGCCAAGTGGCGAGCATAGGTAAGCACATGGTATAATACAACAAGAGCAGGAGACTGGTGGAATTGAATATAAGTGGAAAGGCTGGACATGAACATGTATAATATAATAATCATAAAACCGAAAATCCGAAGTAAAAACCTGATGAAAGCAATTGTGGCAAGACAAGTGGTATATTCAAGTTGTAGAGCAACATAACAAGTTATTATCTTGGCATATTCTTATTATTACTCGTCCGACCCATATATCTAGGTATGTGTCCTGGTGTACATCCCAACACACATACATCCATATATAAGCAAGCCGAGGTTCGTTACTAGAAGCTGATGAAGAACTGATAGCTCATACTTATAGTAGTTCTCGTCCGCCCGGGACACAGCCATTGGGAGCCTTAAATCCCCTAACACGCATCTTTTGGGGCCTGAAATCCCCCTAACACGAATCGTCAGTTTTGGTATTCCACTACTATAAGCAAGGTATCATACCGGCATCCATCACTTTCTCCCATTCCCCGTGCAAGTTATTCTTTTGATGGCTTATTAACATAATTATCAGATTACGGGAATGAGTAGGATCATAACTGGTCATAACAGGAGTACATAACAAGCATAACAGGAATTTATAACAGGCATAACTAGAGTGCATAACAAGAGATCAGGTACTACATTCCCATAATGTGATAATCATGAGTAGAGAGTTAATCATAACAGGTATCAGGTTTTATCACGACGGTGACAAGTGATCGGGCAGGTGACAGGTTATAAGTCATGTCATAACAAGGAACAGGTGTCAAGTAGCAAGTCGGGTGTCAGGTGATGACACAACAATTGTTAAGTGTTACAGACAGGTGTCAGGTATTAGCATGTAGATGGTAGGTATCAAGCAAAAGCATGTCAAGTATTAACATATCAAGCATATACTTGTCAAATGATAGAATAATAGCTGAACACAATCAAAGAAGGTGTTAGTTCCAAACAGCATAAATCATGAATAATACAAGTCGACTGATGAAATGGGAAAGTCAAAAGGAAAGCGAGAACACTCGCCTAAGTCTTGAAAATATAGTGAAATCCCCGACCTCCGGAATCCAGGAAATCAACACGTCAACGCGTTAAAGAGAACGTGATAGAGAGAGGAGAAAATCAAGAGAGAGAAAGAGAATGAGAGAGAGGTGAGAGAAAGAGAGAACTAGAGAGAGAAGTCCATGGAAAGAGAGAGTGTATAGGGAGAGAGAGGGATTGTACAGGGGGACGCGGGCTTGAGAGTGAGACGCAGGGGTCGCAGACGCGGGGTTCGCGTTGCATAAATGCCCACAACCGCAGGATTCGAGATCCGCGTTCAAGTCAGGACACGAGGAGGACGTGGACGCGGGCGTGGGTTCCGCGTCGCGTTAACACAAGAAGAACACAGACGCAGGCATGGGCTCCGCGCCGTGTTGACATGAGAAGGATACAGACGCGGGCATGAGCTCCGCGCCGCGTCGATACAATAATGCGAAGGCCGCGTTAAAGAGATGACAAGATCGCGAAGACTCGCGTTAAGGAATTGCCTAGACGCGGGGGTGAGAACCGCGTCAGCAATTAACAGAGAAGGAGAGAGAGACAAGGAATTAAAAAGGGAAAGTGGGACGCAGGTTTTGACAGGGAGAGAGACGCAGGTGGGGAGAAAAACAGAGAAGAGAATGAAAAGGAAAAGGGAAAGGAAAAAGAAAGGAAAGAAAGAAGGAAAGAAGGAAAAGAAAGAAAGAAGGAAAGGAAAGAAGAGAAGGGAAGGGGGTGGTAGCCGGTCATGGCCGGAGATGGTCGGAGTTGGCCAGAGAAGGCGGCCAAGGCTCCAAGCCCAAGCCATAGATGGTGGTGCAAGTGTAGTTCAAATTGTAAAAATTGGATTTTGCAAAAGGGGTTTCGGAGAGCGAAGCTATAGGTCATCGGAAAGAGCACGATGAGGAGAGGAAGATGGCATAGTCGTTGGTGGCCAAGATGGAGTATATGGTGGTGGAAATGGTGGAGAAGGTGGTGGTGGGAATGGGTTGTTTTGGTGGGAAATGGAGGAAGAAGATGGTGGAGAAGATGGTGTTGTGGTTGTTGTTGTTGGAATGGAGGAGATGGAGGAGAAAGAGGTGGAGGAATTTGTGGTGGAGAAAATGGAGGAGATGGAGAGAATGGTTGGCCAAAAGAAAAGAAAGATGGCCATTTTTCTTGGCTGCTGTCGTTTGCAGGGAACAATGAAGGAGAATAAGGAATAATGAATAAGAGAGAGGAAGTGGGGTGGTTATATATAAGGGGTAGGATAATATTATTATAATGTGGCCAATGGAATGCTTTGGATTGTTAATAGACTTGCGTCCACTTAAAAAAACTGCGTCCCCATCAAATGGAAACCCGCGTCTGGCCAAATGAACTGGACGCGGAGAAAAATCCGCGTCCAGGAGGATAAACGCGAATTTTGCGTTTTAACAGAGGAGAGAGAAAGTCATAATGACTTGATGGGAGTTGATCTGAAATGCATTAAATGCAGTAAGGAGAGGATCTCTGCATTAAAAGTTGAATTCGAGTTGGTGGAACTCGCGTTTAGCGAGGAGAGAGAAAAATGAAAAAAGAGTAAAATATCTGGATAAAAGTCCGGTATCTGGGAAAACACCGGAAACTTAAGAAAAGCCCGAAAATAAAGTAACTCGGAAAGCTTCCCAAAATTCTCAAAAATAATAAATATTATATAAAGATTTTTGGTGAAATCGGTTTTCAGAAATTCAATCTTATTTTCAAAATAAAAATTCTAAAGCCAACCATCAATATCGGTCTACACCGGGTTGGCCGGATTTCGATAAATTCATAAAATCCTCAGAAAAAGTATTTAGATGGAACATGTGATTTTAAGAAATAATGTAAAAAGACACTTCTAGTAATTCCAATCCATTTGTAAATTAAAAATCCGGGAATCGGTCAGCGGCACTGGTCGACAACGGTTTGGAAGATTTTCAATTTAATTCAGGAAAATTCCAGAAAATCATAGAAAATCTAAAATATTGGAAAATGATGTTTGAAACTAAAATTGGTCAAATCTGAATACCGGAAAGACCAAATTGAGTAAGACACTAGGATCGGGTCACTGATTCAGAGAAGAGCAGACTCTGAGTCCATGAATCCGGATCCAAGACAAAACGATCATATAAATAATTCATAATACAAAATAAATACAGGAAGTAAATTGAAAAATACAATCAGAAAATACGAATACGCAACTAGGTACGTATTCCGGGAGCGGGGTGTTACACGATATGAGCAATTTTGAGGACTTGTCATTCTATTGATGAGAATTGACAAGTGGAGTTTGGAATGTCAGAGGTGTAATATTAACTTGACAATCATTGATTTGTGACTCTATGTAGAGGAGCGACAAGCGAGGCTTGTACTCGCTGGGGAGTATTGAAACTTTCCACTGTCAGAGGTTTGATATTAAACTTAACAATGATTGTATTTGTGAACCTACCACTCTATGGAAGAGAATTGGTAGGAGATTTTGGTGGAGTAGATGGAACCAAGTCCCTCAAGGTTTTTAGCAAACCTTCTACTCAGGCTCGTGTTTCCACGTCAGAGAAAGGACATGAGGTTCATGTCTGGCGACTTCCGTGTTTGATTGAGAAAGGACGCGAGGTCTGCGTCTATCGACCTCCGCGTCTGACATTAGAATGCGAGCTCTGCGTCTGGTGACCTCCGCGTTTGGCTGAGAATGGACGCGAGGTCCGCGTTTGGCGATCTCCGCGTCTGACATTGGAACGCGAGGTCTGCGTCTCTTGCAGGAGTTTGAGTTTGAAGCCTTACAGGCTGATGGCTCAGTCATCTAAAAGTTGCAGTGACAATCAAATAGCACCGCCGAGATGAACTGCTCGCAATGACACTCGAACCCCTGGGATGAGAGCGTCTCAGTTCATATTTGAACTTGGCCTCTTTGGGGCTGAACGCGAACCTCGCGTTTTTGAAGTGAAACGCGATGATCTCATTCTGGCGCAGTCTCCTGCTAAATGCGAGTCTTGCGCTTCTGAATAGAAACGCAAAGGTCATCCTTTAACACTGTCAGCGACTCTCGCAGGCTAAGGTCATGTTCTGGCACGGCCTTAGGCTAAACGTGGGTCGCGCATTCTCGCGTTTTTGCACAGCCTCAGGCTGGATACGAACTTCACATTTTGGCGCCGAAACGCGCAGCTCGTGAACGTGAGCATCGCGTTTTGTTGCAGAAATGCGGGGCTAAAAGCGAACTTCGCGTTTGATGCCGAAAAGCGGGGGTGAAAGCGAGCTCTATTTGCTGATGGTGAACTTAACGTCTTTGTCGACGATCAGCAATCCGTTTGGCTCACAGGAGTTGATGCGAACCCCCTGCAAATTGAATTTGCTGAGCCTTGGGAGGAGTTTTGCGGCGAGATTTGCCTTCATCATCATTGGCCTCGCGGGTCTCGTAGGAGACATTGATGCGGGCCACATGTGCTGTTGCAACCACTCCTGTCTGCTGACGATGACTGCAACGCCTTCGCCGTCTCTCGGCATTCCGATTGAGTCGAAGAGGTTGTTGAGAACCCCCAGCATTCGGAACTGGAAGTGCCTTGATAAAAGGATGGAGGGGAGATTGGTTTCTATTGCCATCTTAACCATGGGTCATGGTGCGGGTCTCTGAAAAGACGTTGGGGCTGACCATGTTATCTCCATGGGAGACTCCTGAAGCTTAGGGGGAAGTTCAACTTCTATTAGTCGAATTCGATCACAAGCGATTCGACTGTGAATCCAAGCATCTTGACGTCGGCTTGCGCCACCACTTTCTTGTTGGTTGAGAAAGATCATAGTCCCCAGCGGAGTCGCCATCTCTTGTACGCGTCGAAAAGATCGCAATTGCAAAATTCTTTTACTTGAATAGAAGATTACAACGGATACAATCCGATTACAAAAGAGAGGGAATCTCTTGATTGATTCTCCTCTTTATTTAAAGCTGGGTTCTTCACGTGGCGGTGGAGAGTGAGTCTTGTTCTCTGTTGACCGGCCGAACATCAAGTTTCTCTTATGGATCCTCTCTTTGGATCTACTGGTGGAGTAGCACAGCTCCTATCAGTAATGGAATCTCAAAGAGATTTAAAGAACTTGACCTTAGCAAGTTAACAAAAAGTTGAACTCTTCTCAGGCCGCAAGAGCTTCGGGGCCGAACTCTGGTGAGGTAGCTATCCTCCTCTGCCCATGGCTTCTTGGATTCCTCCATCAGGACTCCCCCCTGAGCCTCTTTTAGTAGAGGTCCCCTCCCCCGGGGGTCCCTTTTTTTTAGAGTTGTATTCCTCCAGCACTCCTTCCGAGCTCGCCCCCTTTTTTCTCTAGCTATTCATAGCTATTTATAGAGGGATTGGGGTGTAACCAACTCCTTAAATCTCTCCATAATGGGAAGTTATTCCCCATTATGTGGAGAGAAAATGGGGTGTAACTGACCAAGTTCGTGGCTGTCAGTTATAGCAGAAATGCGGTCCTCGCACTGGACGCGGTCCTCGCTCTGATGTTGAGACGCGGAGCTCACAGGCTCGCGTCTGTGTTGGAACGCGAAGCTGCTCAGGCTTGCGTTTGAGTTGAAACGCGGAGCAGGCTGAGGTCCACATCTGACAAAGGACGCGAGGCCTGCGTCTGGCGACCTCCGCGTCTGACATTGGAACGCGAGGTCTGCGTCTGGCAACCTCCGCGTTTGACATTGGAACGCAAGGTCTGCGTCTGGGAAGTTCGCGTCTGGGAGGTTCGCGTTTGAGACTGGAAGCTATCTCCGCATCTGGGAGGTTCGCGTCTGAGGCTTTGTCCGTAGTAATTTTTTGATAGCCTACAGAACCCCCTCTAAAGTTTTCGAAACTCCGTAGTTGACTGAGACGGATTTCTGAAGACTTTGGACTTCAGTTGAATCGGGACTTCCTGTAATCAGATTGGCATTCTTCTGAGAGGCAGTCTCGAGCTTGATCTTGTCTGGGTTCTGGTCTTCGTGAGTGTACTATTGAACTGTTTGAAGCCTCTAAGAAAGATCGTTTGTAATTTGATTGTCGGTGTACTGTTGAACCGGTGGAGTTGTCAGTTGCCTCTGCCAGTATACTGTTGAACTGATTGCAGTAGCAGAGACATACTCTTTGTATTGGGGGAAGAGAGGACGCAGCTCTCACAGACGCAGTTCTGGCACACTGATCAAGTGGAGACGCGAGCTTCACCAAAGTTGAGATGCGACTCTCAATTATTTGTAGAGACGTGGCTCTCAATTTCTGTAGAGACACAGCCTTTACTTGCTGTTGAGACGCAACTCTTAAGTTCATTGAGACGCGGCTCTGTACTTGAGACGCAAAGTTCACGCTCAAAGCTTCTTTGAAAGAGCTTTAATTGCCAGAGGTGTGATATTAACTTAGCAAATTAAATAACTCTATCGGGGGAGTTTGAGAAGGTTACTGTCAGAGGTGTGATGTTAACTTGATAGTGAGATCTGGATTTGTGTTTTGAATAAGTTTTGTGGACTTGCTATTCTATTGATGAATAACAAGTGGAGTTTGATCCGCTGGGGATTATGCCAGAGTCTATTATCAGAGGTTTAGTGTTAACATGACTAGAACTCTGCTAGAAATGAAAGTTTGCTGTTAGAGGTATGATATTAATATAACAGTATTTTGAGTAGACTTGTCATTCTATTGAAGAGAATTGACAAGTTGAAATTTTGGTCCGAGGTGTGATGTTAACTTGACCGAGAGTTGTCTTGCGATTTGAGCAAGTTTGGTCAGAGGTGTGATGTTAACTTGACCGAGACTTGTCTACTGTTAGAGGTGTGATTTTGAACATAACAGTATTTTGAGTGGACTTGTCATTCTATTAAAGAGAATTGACAAGTTTAAATTTTGGTCAGAGGTGTGATGTTAACTTGACCGAGATATTCTGCGATTTGCGCAAGTTTGGTGGACTCGCCATCCCATTGAAGAGGACTGACAAGTTGAGATTTTGCCCCCACGGAAACATCAAAGCCTTACTGTCAGAGGTGTGATATTAACATGACAGGTTCGATTTGTAATTTATTCCACTGAGGAAATTGAGAGAAATCACTGTTAGAGGTTTAATATTAACTTAACAGTGAATATGCCAGAGGTATAATGTTAAGTTGGCATGTTTGATCTGTGATTATTTCACTGGAAAAATAGTCACAGGTTTTTTGTGGTCCTACCATTCCATGGATGGGAATTGGTAAGGGATTTTGGAGGGGATTTTAGGGAGTAAGTTGTCAGAGGTAATTGTTAACATAACAAATATTGATTTCCCTAGAAAATAAAGATTTACTGTTAGAGGTGTAATGTTTAACATAACAGTAATGGGATTTTGCGATTTAAGCAATTTAAGTGGACCTGTCATTCTATTGAAGAGAATGACAAGTAAGACTAGACCCGTTGGGGATCTAAATATTTCTGTACCGTCAGAGGTGTGATATTAACTTAACAGATCAGATGGAATCTTGTCAGAGGTGTGATATTAACTTGACAAGGATGTGAGCTAGAGGTGTACTGTTAACTTAGCTCCATAAGAACTTCAGTTTCATTGGGGAGACTGAAGATATCACTGTCATAGGTGGTGTTAAACTTAACAGTGGAGGTAATGCTAGAGGTGTGATGTTAACTTAGCATTGGTCATCCCGACTCCGATACCAAAGTTCGAGGGAAAGTCATTGTCATAGGTGTAATATTGAACTTAACAATGAATTGGATGCTAGAGGTGTGATATTAAACTTAGCATCGCTCGTCTCAGCTTCGATATGGAAGCCTGAGGAAAAGTAACTGTCAGAGGTTTAATATTGAACTTGGCAGCAACTCAATCACTGTTAGAGGTGTAATGTTAACATAACAATAGTTTGTCAGAGGTGTAATGTTAACATGACAGTAGTTGGTTTGCGATATGAGCAATTTTGAGGACTTGTCATTCTATTGATGAGAATTGATAAGTGGAGTTTGGAATGTCAGAGGTGTAATATTAACTTGACAATCATTGATTTGTGACTCCATGTAGAGGAGCGACAAGCGAGGCTTGTACTCGCTGGGGAGTATTGAAACTTTCCACTGTCAGAGGTTTGATATTAAACTTAACAATGATTGTATTTGTGGACCTACCACTCTATGGAAGAGAATTGGTAGGGGATTTTGGTGGAGTGGATGGAACCAAGTCCCTCAAGGTTTTTAGCAAACCTTCTACTCAGGCTCGTGTTTCCACGTCAGAGAAAGGACATGAGGTCCATGTCTGGCGACTTCCGTGTTTGATTGAGAAAGGACGCGAGGTCTGCGTCTATCGACCTCCGCGTCTGACATTAGAACGCGAGCTCTGCGTCTGACGACCTCCGCATTTGGCTGAGAAAGGACGCGAGGTCCGCGTTTGGTGATCTCCGCGTCTGACATTGGAACGCGAGGTCTGCGTCTCTTGGAGGAGTTTGAGTTTGAAGCCTTACAGGCTGACGGCTCAGTCATCTAAAAGTTGCAGTGACAATCAAATAGCACCGCCGAGATGAACTGCTCGCAATGGCACTCGAACCCCTGGGATGAGAGCGTCTCAGTTCATATTTGAACTTGGCCTCTTTGGGGCTGAACGCGAACCTCGCGTTTTTGAAGTGAAACGCGATGATCTCATTCTGGCGCAGTCTCCTGCTGAATGCGTGTCTTGCGCTTCTGAATAGAAACGCAAAGGTCATCCTTTAACACTGTCAGCGACTCTCGCAGGCTAAGGTCATGTTCTGGCGCGGCCTTAGGCTGAACGTGGGTCGCGCATTCTCGCGTTTTTGCACAGCCTCAGGCTGGACACGAACTTCACATTTTGGCGCCGAAACGCGCAGCTCGTGAACGTGAGCATCACGTTTTGTTGCAAAAATGCGGGGCTAAAAGCGAACTTCACGTTTGATGCTGAAAAGCGGGGGTGAAAGCGAGCTCTGTTTGCTGATGGTGAACTTGACGTCTTTGTCGACGATCAGCAATCCGTTTGGCTCGCAGGAGTTGATGCGAACCCCCTGCAAATTGAATTTGCTGAGCCTTGGGAGGAGTTTTGCGGCGAGATTTGCCTTCATCATCATTGGCCTCGCGGGTCTCGTAGGAGACATTGATGCGGGCCACATGTGCTGTTGCAACCACTCCTGTCTGCTGACGATGAGTGCAACGCCTTCTCCATCTCTCGGCATTCCGATTGAGTCAAAGAGGTTGTTGAGACCCCCAACATTCGGAACTGGAAGTGCCTTGATAAAAAGGATGGAGGGGAGATTGGTCTCTATTGCCATCTTAACCATGGGTCATGGTGCGGGTCTCTGAAAAGACGTTGGGGCTGACCATGTTATCTCCATGGGAGACTCCTGAAGCTTAGGGGGAAGTTCAACTTCTCTTAGTCGAATTCGATCACAAGCGATTCGACTGTGAATCTAAGCATCTTGACGTCGGCTTGCGCCACCACTTTCTCGTTGGTTGAGAAAGATCATAGTCCCCAGCGGAGTCGCCATCTCTTGTACGCGTCGAAAAGATCGCAATTGCAAAATTCTTTTACTTGAATAGAAGATTACAACGGATACAATCCGATTACAAAAGAGAGGGAATCTCTTGATTGATTCTCCTCTTTATTTAAAGCTGGGTTCTTCACGTGGCGGTGGAGAGTGAGTCTTGTTCTCCGTAGACCGACCGAACATCAAGTTTCTCTTATGGATCCTCTCTTTGGATCTACTGGTGGAGTAGCACAGCTCCTATCAGTAATGGAATCTCAAAAAGATTTAAAGAACTTGACCTTAGCAAGTTAACAAAAAGAGTTGAACTCTTCTCAGGCTGCAAGAGCTTCGGGGCCGAACTCTGGTGAGGTAGCTATCCTCCTCTGCCCATGGCTTCTTGGATTCCTCCATCAGGACTCCCCCCTGAGCCTCTTTTAGTAGAGGTCCCCTCCCCCGGGGGTCCCTTTTTTTTTAGAGTTGTATTCCTCCAGCACTCCTTCCGAGCTCCCCCCCTTTTTTTTCTCTAGCTATTCATAGCTATTTATAGAGGGATTGGGGTGTAACCAACTCCTTAAATCTCTCCATAATGGGAAGTTATTCCCCATTATGTGGAGAAAAAATGGGTGTAACTGACCAAGTTCGTGGCTGTCAGTTATAACAGAAATGCGAGCCTCGCGCTGGACGCGGTCCTCGCTCTGATGTTGAGACGCGGAGCTCACAGGCTCGCGTCTGTGTTGGAACGCGAAGCTGCTCAGGCTTGCGTTTGAGTTGAAACGCGGAGCAGGCTGAGGTCCACATCTGACAAAGGACGCGAGGCCTGCGTCTGGCGACCTCCGCGTCTGGCATTGGAACGCGAGGTCTGCGTCTGGCGACCTCCGCGTTTGACATTGGAACGCAAGGTCTGCGTCTGGGAAGTTCGCGTCTGGGAGGTTCGCGTTTGAGACTGGAAGCTATCTCTGCATCTGGGAGGTTCGCGTCTGAGGCTTTGTCCGTAGTAATTTTTTGATAGCCTACAGGAATGGTTTCTCTGATGTGGGAGCTACTAAGACTGGAGGTTTTATAAGATATCTTTTGATATCTTCGTAAGCTTCTTGACAAGCTTGATCTCATACAAAAGAAACACCCTTTTTCATGAGTCAGGTGAATGATTGACAGCGGCCCGAGAGATTTACGATGAATCTTCTGATATAAGCTAGTCTACCTTACAAGCCTCTAAGTTCTTTGAGATTCCTAGGTGGACGCATGCTTTGAATGGCTTTGACTTTGTCCGGGTCAAGATGAATTCCTTTTGATGTAACAATAAATCCAAGGAATTTGCCATTTGAAACTCCTAAGAAGGATTTTGTCGGATTCATTTTTAGTTGATGAGCCCGCATTATGTCGAATGATTGAGGCAAAACTGCACACAAAATACGGAATTACAGAACTTAGAATGAAGATGTGCAAGTGCTCAATTCTTCCGCGGTAGCAAGTGGCTATGCGGGTCGTGATCCACAAGGAGGGTTTTGCGATAGAAGCGTTTACGTTTTTGTATTGAAATCTTTAAGAAATCAAAACGATAGTTCTTCTCTATTTTAAAGTTAATAAAAAGAAAAAGAGTTAATAGTTAAAGTTAAGAAGAAAGTGAGAGATGAAGAAGGTGAAAAAATCAGAAAACGGCGAAAGAAAGCGAATATGTACAAGTGAGTCGAAAGAGAATGATTTGGAAGAGGTGGTGATCTATGCTAAAGAAATAAAAGAAAAGAAAGAAAGAAAAGTGAAGAAGATTAAGAATTACCTACCTAGTTTGATTGTTGACTTACTTGAAAACCTGTGCATGTTCTACCTTTGCTTCGGAGGCATTCAACGCATAGATCATAAGCCCGAGCTCAGTCCCCGTTCACATTATATCATCAAGTCTAGCACAAGCATAAAGTGATACGTGTTGAGGAGGAGAACGTCTTCATGCACTATCGTTGGCACTCACATAACATCGGTATACTTGTGCTTTGGAATTCACTTGTAAACTCAACAAAAACAAACGAGGTAAAGTAGAAGAGGAAGACGAAAGCAAAAGAAAAGGAAAGTAAAGATACGAACATAAACAAAAGTTTACCTTTATTGCTTGAAACAATGAAAGAAAGGAGGAGGGTACATCGGTGTCACTCTTAACATATGCCTCTCTCTCTCTTACTTACATGAATCATCTTCTAACCTAAGCTTACATACAATTTACATAAAAAGAAAAGAGAAACCTAAACTAAGAAATGGAAAAGTAGTCTAAAATCCTAACTCTGCATTGGCGTCCCATTTTCAGCGCAAGTACAGGCCTTTTATAGGTAAAAACCCAACAACCAGGATCCCGGGGAGATCGGGGGAGCAAACGCTCCCCCTAACTCCCCAACAAAGCCGCGAAAACGCGGCTAGGGCCGCGTTTCCGCGGCCAGGGTGTGGCCAGATGCCCACACCCTGTTGGTGGGTCTCTCTGGGAGTTCCTTCTGCCTTTATCTTTAGTTGGTTTCTTCGTTTAGGTCCAGGATTCTGACGAAATGGCCTTGGATTCTTGGCTTTAACTGATCGATTCTGAGAGGATTCTTCTCAACCGGTTTTCAACCTCTTGATTTTTCCCTGATTCAGTGAGTGCGAATTAATTCTGATTTAATTCAAAATTTTGGTGGGCTTTGGCCTCATTTCTCTTCATCTCCTTAAAGATTGGGCCTGCAAATAAATCAAACAATTAATTAGGACAATGCAGGCTTTTATTCTATAATAAGTATGGATATATGATATTAAATATGCAACATTAGCGACCAATCACACTCCCATACCTATCTTTTGCTCGTCCTCGAGCAAACAACTAAACTATACTAAGGATTATTAGACCACTTTCGCAGGTCACGCGATTGCACTGAGCATGTGCAACAAGCCGTTAAACCTCTAGGTTTCCCCTAGAGGACGAGTTTTGCCTCGTGAGGGTTTTCAGCGAATTACACCCACAAAATCCATAAAGAAAGAGAAATAAAGAGTTAGTATTTTCGAAAAGCATTTTGAAAGAGAAAAAATATTTGAAATATAATTGTAAGATCTAAGCAATCTATAAGTTATAGGAAGACTGAATTTTTCATTCCTAAACTTAGTCTCTATTCAAAATTTGTTATCAATCAAGGTAAGGAGTCAAATTGTACTTCTCATCTAGTCTATTACTTTACCCTAAGTCATATGCACCTTGTGACTGTGAAAATTTTGACTAAGGGTTCATTAACTCTAACTCTTATGCCTTATATATATATATATATATATATATATATATATATATATATATATATATATATATATATATATATATATATATATATATATATATATATATATATAGTTGTATTATTCCTTAGTTTTATTAGGCTTTCTAATCTGCCCATGTAACGAGCCTTTAATCGATGACTCCCAAACCAAACGGTCTTAGGGCACCGGGTGAGAAAACACCCCAAGGACTTAAGGACTCAAGCAAATAAGGCCACAAAACTAAGGTTTTTATTTATATGATGTGCCCCTTTTAGGCGTGAATACTTATGCTTCATGAGGAATAAATACCCAGCTTAATCAGAGGATACACATTTTTTTTCTAACTCATCTAATTATCTTTTGCATAAATACTAAGGCTTGCTTAGGCCAAAGCACCTAGCTAATCAATAATTAGACTTGTTTTTTTTCTAAATCATCTAATTATCTTTTGCATAAATACTAAGGCTTGCTTAGGCCAAAGCACCTAGCTAATCAATAATTAGATTTGTTTATTATTATTTTTATTTTTTTATAAGGCATAAGAATCTTTGTTTTTGAACCCTAAGTGTGTAAGTGTATGAAGTGTGTATATTTCATCAAGGTAAAAATCAAGACTAAATTACTTTGACAAATTTTCTTCCTAATCCTAAAAATCAAACAAATAATCTTATTTTGACCAAGTATAAGAAATCCTAATTTGGATTTTCCTATTCCTTAAAATTAACTTAATTTCTTACAAAAATAAGTCAAAATATTGTTTCTATTTTCAAAAAGTTTTTAAAAGTAAAGAAAAATGTTATTATATTTTTTTTATTTTTTTAAAGAAAAAGAAAAGTTATGTTAGACCCTCCCCCACACCTATCTCATGCATTGTCCTCAATGTATGAATTAATGCATAGATGCATGAAAAAGAAGAAAGGGAAGGAAAAGGTTACCTTAAGGTGGTGGTTCCGGTGGTGGTCTGATTGGTCCACAAAACGCGGCCCAATCAACTTTTCTTGGGGCTCGGAGGAACCCACCAGAAATATCTTTAATATAACCCAGTAAAAAGATTTGTCCATAAAGGATTTTTATTAAGTATTTGACCCCATCTAATTTCCATATTCCATAATTGATTTCGGAGTCAAATTTGTCAACCACCTCGTCCCAGAAAGGAGTATGAAATGATAGAATGATTGACTTGGACTTAGGAAGTACAGGAACTAATACCGACTCAGGAAGGTAACTTAAGTCAAGTAAAGGTTCAAGAGTCGAAATTGGTTCAGGAATTGGGTCCAAATCAAGAAGTTGAA
The DNA here is from genome assembly GCA_038442645.1 of Agave tequilana. Lineage (NCBI taxonomy): Eukaryota > Viridiplantae > Streptophyta > Magnoliopsida > Asparagales > Asparagaceae > Agave > Agave tequilana. The sequence continues at coordinate 136,369 of JAVJIF010012457.1, forward strand.
ACTCAAGTCCACATGTATTTTCCAACAATGGAATGTGACCTAATATGGGTGATTCCAGTTCAGGAATGATAGGTGGAGGATCAAAACTGACTCTAAAATATTACTCAAGTTTGGTAACACAACAGGAGTCAATATTGATTCAGAGAGTTGAACTGGATCACAGATTTGAGAATCTAGGTCACATATCTCATTGAGTTCAATATCAAAACAATGAGAACTTGCCAATTTATCAATAGGATTTTCAAAATTGTATAATTGGTCAAGTTCAATATGATCCTCAAAGATGGGTGATTCAATTTCATGATGAATAGGTACAGGATCCAATGTTGACTCGGGGAAAAAATTGAAATCAGGTGAAGATACTGGAGTCATAATCGAATCAGGAAGTAGAATTGAATCACTAAGTTGGGGTTCATGATCATACTCATTTTCAAGTTCTATTTCAGGAAAAGAATAACTTGCCAAACTATCAATATCTTTTTCAAAATTTGGAGTTTGGGCAAGTTCAAATGGTTGTTCTGAAATAGAATCTTGATTTCCAAAACAACATAACTCTTCGGCTCTAACAGAATGGTAAGTGACATCAGAACGGTGGGAACGTAGAGATTCGACCATCATATCTATGTCACGATTTCTAGCATTTTGAGCATGAGTCATGGCTTCAAGCATCTTTTCATAATTGATGGATTCATTGTTTTGATGAAAAGATGAAGTGTTGTCTTGGAAGTGGTAGTGAAATTGTGAGTCTATCAGATTTTGTGATTGTTGTTTGGACTCACGCATACTCCTTTCCAAAATTGATGGTTTTCTATTTTGGACTGGTGGAAGTGAGTATGAATCTTGAAAATATTGTGGACTAGGTGGAGAAGGAGGACAAGTTGGTTGATCATTTGACTCGGTGTAGGTGAATCCCCACTGACTCTGTGAAGAGTTGAAATCGTTATGGAAATTATAGTCATACGATGGGGGACATGGGTTATATTGATTCGGATAAGACCAATCCGACACACTAGGTTGGTTAAATTCATGATATGCAGGGTTGGTAATATCCGAAAAAAAGAGTTTGATGTGTAATATAGATTATTATTGAAGTTGGAAAAATTATTATTATAGGCCATATCACACAATGGAATACAAACAAAAAGAAAGAAAAACAAACAAATAAACAAACAAAGAAAAAGAAAAAATTCTAACCTAAGTTAGGGTAGACCTATGACCTAGACGACTCCTAACTGGTTAGACTGTCCACGGGAGGTCCAATGCAGACTTTGATCACAAGCTAATCAGCCAGGTCAGGGCAAGGTTGGTGGGAGGTTTTCCGTCAAAGACGTTCCTTAATTAAATAACCACCAACCTTCGGGCTTTCGGCCCTTAATCCCTTTCCTAGACACTGATTTGGCAGGAGTCAAATTCCAACACTTTTCCCTCTTAGGATAATATCCTAATTGAGTCCGAGATGTCCCTAGGGCCAACGTCTACTCTTTTTTAATTAGGCTTGGGTTAGTGAGTGCTTGGAATCTGATTTTTGGGCTAAGGAAGGGTGATTAAATCCCCACCTTATCTTGTTAATGGGTGGTGCCCTTAAAATCAATTTGTGCAAGTGTACAAGATAAATAATATTCACTCAAAGCGATAAAAATCAACCAAGAGATGAGTCTTATTCTAGATGCAATGCAAACATACCTTGCTCCAGCACTCTTCAACAGTAAAAATAAATGAATTGAAAAGACACGTGCCTAAAATGCAAACGTCTAATCAATTTTTTATCTTTTCAACAAATGTTTCACTGTTGATTATTAGCAGGCTTATGTGATGGCATATAAGAAAAAGTAAAGTTGCAGAAAACTAGAATTTGCAAAGCAAGCAGCCCTACAAAAAGACAGTTAGTAGTCCACTCCTTTTTGCCGCGTTTTCGCGACGTTGGCCGCGGATCCGCGGCAAAGCAGAGGGCACTTGGTCTCTGCTTTCTAGAGCAGAGGCCCAAGGCCACTTATATATTACTGCAACTTTAATTTCCTACTTTGCTTGCCCTTTAACCTGCAACAGAGAAGAAAATTCGTATTAGTTGTAAAAAATTTTCAATAAAAATTCAGATTTCAATAAAAACAACATTACCCTCCCCGGCAACGGCGCCAAAATTTAATTGAGGCAAAACTTGCACACAAAATACGGAATTACAGAACTTAGAATGAAGATGTGCAAGTGCTCAATTCTTCTGCGATAGCAAGTGGCTATGCGGGTTGTGATCCACAAGGAGGGTTTTGCGATAGAAGCGTTTACGTTTTTGTATCGTTAAGAAACCAAAACGATAGTTCTTCTCTGTTTTAAAGTTAAGAAAAAGAAAAAGAGTTAATAGTTAAAGTTAAGAAGAAAGTGAGAGATGAAGAAGGTGGAAAAATCAGAAAACGGCGAAAGAAAGCGACTATGTACAAGTGAGTCGAAAGAGAATGATTTGGAAGAGGTGGTGATCTATACTAAAGAAATAAAAGAAAAGAAAGAAAGAAAAGTAAAGAAGATTAAGAATTACCTACCTAGTTTGATTGTTGATTACTTGGAAACCTGTGCATGTTCAACCTTTGCTTCGGATGCATTCAACGCATAGATCATAAGCCCGAGCTCAGTCCCTGTTCGCATTATATCATCAAGTCTAGCACAAGCATGAAGTGATATGTGTTGAGGAGGAGAACGTCTTCATGCACTATCGTTGGCACTCACATAACATCGGTATACTTGTGCTTTGGAATTCACTTGTAAACTCAACAAAAACAAACGAGGTAAAGTAGAAGAGGAAGACGAAAGCAAAAGAAAAGGAAAGTAAAGATACGAACATAAACAAAAATTTACCTTTATTGCTTGAAACAATGAAAGAAAGGAGGAGGGTACATCGGTGTCACTCTCAACATATGCCTCTCTCTCTCTTACTTACATGAATCATCTTCTAACCTAAGCTTACATACAATTTACATAAAAGGAAAAGAGAAACCTAAACTAAGAAATTGAAAACTAGTCTAAAATCCTAACTCTGCATTGCGTCCCATTTTCAGCGCAAGTACAGGCCTTTTATAGGTAAAAACCCAACAACCAGGATCCCGGGGAGATCGGGGGAGCAAATGCTCCCCCTAACTCCCCAACAAAGCCGCGGAAACGCGGCTAGGGCCGCGTTTTCGCGGCCAGGGTGTGGCCAGATGGCCACACCCTGTTGGTGGGTCTCTCTGGGAGTTCCTTCTGCCTTTATCTTTAGTTGGTTTCTTCGTTTGGGTCCAGGATTCTGACGAAATGGCCTTGGATTCTTGGCTTTAACCGATCGATTCTGAGAGGATTCTTCTCAACCAGTTTTCAACCTCTTGATTTTGCCCTGATTCAGTGAGTGCGAATTAATTCTGATTTAATTCAGAATTTTGGTGGGCTTTGGGCTCATTTCTCTTCATCTCCTTAAAGATTGGGCCTGCAAATAAATCAAACAATTAATTAGGACAATGCAGGCTTTTATTCTATAATAAGTATGGGCATATGATATTAAATATGCAACATTAGTGACCAATCATCGAACATCATTCTCAAGTCACGAAGATGGTCATTCTTATTGCAGCTTTTTACAGCAATGTCGTCGACATAACATTCTACCGTTTTTCAGAGATGAAAGCGGAAAATTGTATTCATTGCCCGCTAATAGGTTGCTCCCGCGTTCTTTAATCCGAACGGCATCACGGTGTAGCAGTATACCCCCAATGGCGTTCGGAATGAAGTATGCTTCTCGTCCTCAGGATACATTTTAATCTGATTGTACCCTGAAAAGCCGTCCATGAAAGACATTCTTTCGAATCCACAGATATTGTTAATCATGACATCGATGATGGGTAGTGAGAATTCATCTTTAGGACAGGCTGTATTGAGGTCACGGTAGTCGATGCAGATCCGTATTTTCCCATTTTTCTTGAGAACGGGAACGATATTAGCAACCCAATCTGGGTGTTGTTCCTCCCGTATGAAGCCGCATGCAATGAGCTTATGAACTTCGACCTCAATAGCCTCCATAATGTTCGGACGAAATCGGCGTTGCTGCTGCTTGACTGGCTTGGCGTCAGGTCTGATATTCAAACGATGTATGGCTACTTGTGGATCAAGTCTAGGCATGTCTCCGTAGTTCCATGCAAAGACATCTATATACTCCTTTATAAGTATCATAGCTCTTCCCTTTCTGCGAGTGACAAGCTTTCACTTATAAAGATGGGCCTATGGTGATCTTCACTACCCAAGTTAACTTGGATCACCTTGTCTTCTGTAGGTGGTTCGCATTATTCGAATCGCTTTTCCCACTAGAGATCCAATTGTTGAGCCCAAGGTTCCTTATCAATAACTTCTGCTGGCTCAATTGGCTGCTTGAAGTCATATTAACAGTGAGCTCTTTGAACACCGTTCGCACACTGACGTCCGAGTCCCATTCGGAAGAAGAGGCAGAGTGTGATAGGATTGGTTTGTTATCTTCAGATTGAACTGTTGCTGGCGGTGTAGGTGTAACGTATCCCAACCCCCTGCGTGTGTTATCATAGTAATTTGCAGGTTTCCCTCTTGGCACGAAGTCGCGCAGAAAATCACGTCTTCCTTTTTCGAATTCAGGCCCTTCCCATGCTGCAGGTTGTATCCTATTTTTTTCATCATACGGTGCGCTGGTCGCGCATAATGGAAAATTTGTGGGGTGTCTGAGTCTGAACTTGAATCCGCTGCTGTAGACCTTCGCAGTTAGGCTTTACAAAATATTATTGGTAATTGACCCTCTTTGGATGGAGGAACCACTAAAACGACTCCTTCTATAGATTCCACTGGTGTACTGGATGCACTTAGTTTATGTAAAGGCATGTGCAGAGAGCTATCCGTAACGGATTCAACACTCACAGGATAATCAAAGGAAATATTATCATTAATTACCCATTCGCCCTCATCTTCAGAAGGAGTGTTACATTGGGGATTATTAAGACATGTTACAATCGGCTCACCGATTAAAAGGGCTGGCATGTCTGCTTCAGACTCTGAATCCGCCTCATTGCCGCTATCATCATCGTCCGGCAATAATTCTTTTGATGTTTCACTGATCTCTTGATACAGGAGAGCGTCAGTAAAGTAATTTTTCACCCTTTAAATGGTTGCTTTTCAGCGAAGACAGTTCGTACTATTGTATCATCTTTAACATATTTGAAGCACTAATGCAGAGTAAAGGAGACAATCCAGTTGGCGTGGATCCACGGTCGTCCTAGTAACAAGTTGTATGACGTGTCAACGTCAATGACATAGCACGTCACTTCTGACTTCAGGCTCCCTATTCGGCAACGGAGTCGAATCTTCCCAAGCGGATGACTACTTCCTGCATTAAATCGTATATTGTTGTAGGGGTTTCGGATAACCTATATAGTGGTATGCTGAGGAAGTAGAGGAGCCTTTAGGGATGATACTGAGTGCAGACCCCGGATCAACCTGTACCCTTACAATGCATGTCGAACTGATATATCCGGTGTAGTATAAAGGTCGATCGTGCTTGTTATCCTTGAGAAGCATATCCTCTGCTGTGAAGGTAATAGCAGGTATCTTTGACTGCACATGATGGCATTCTAGGCAACAAGACTGAGCGTCATCTATAGGGATTTCAGGCATATATGTTAAGAATGATTCTGAGTTAGCCAGTGCATCCCTGAGTGCCTCCCTTGTCTCTTTCGAGAGGCGGTGGAGCTCGTGTATGGTAATACGAGCTAGGATATTAGCCAACTGGGCCAATATGTCAAAACGAAAGGGCATGTTAAACCTGATCCTGAAGGCTTCTTCAGGATATGGTCGAACCGGACTTCTTTCTGTGTCTCTTTTCCTGTCGTCGGTAGCGGAGCCGGTGTGGATATTTGTACTAACGTCGTCTGCTGTTGTGTCTCGTCAGTAGCTTTCTCATACTGTTTTAAGTATGATTTTCCGAATCGAATACTTGTCGGCTGAGGTACATCAACCTGCGTCGTGCAAGCGTGCTTTTCCCCTTCAGAATCGCTTAGAGAAGCTGCTATGAGATTGCCATCATCCGGCAGGATGGAGATAATATTGCAAGATTTGCCCTTCAACTTGGATTTCTTCGAATCCCATTGTTCATCTTGGACAAGGTCTGGGTGTATCCACATGATTTCCCCTGTCTCCAGTGTCAAGGAAACAAGACCCTTATTCTCTTGAGTTTTAACTGAAGGATGCTTTACTTCCAGCCATGGCGCAGGGATCGGAAAGGTCCCGTCAGGAACTGTGACTTTCGGGGTTTTGCCGAATTCGAGGGTCACCATGTTTGCGGTGACTTTTTTTGCTCTGACTTCAGAGTTAGGACTCCGACATCGACCAAAGCTTGAATCTTGTCCTTGAGGACAAAGCATTTATCAGTAGGATGATGAACCATCTTATGAAAGAGGTAATAGTTGGGATCGTTCATGCGTCCTATTTCATTAAGACGCTGAGCATCTGGTAGCTTCAACTTGTTCGCTTTGTAGAGTAAATGGAATATTGGGACAACCTATTTGTCCTTGAAGGAGTACTGTTTCGGAGGAAACTTAGACTCCTGATTATTAAAGCCGCTCTTCTTGGCCTTCGAATGAACATCCCCTGATAATTCGACAGATATAGTTTCTTTCCCTTTGGCTTGGGAAGACTGAGACATGTCGCCGTGTCCTTTAGTATTCATACCCTATTTGCCTTTAGGGGTGGATGGCTCGAACTTTTTAACCGACTTTTCAGCTATCTCTGCTTGCTCGACCAGTTCTTTCCTGGTATGGACTTTGACAGCTCCCATGCGAATTTCTACTTGATCTAAGAAGTTATGCCTACATGTCTGTAAGAGCATGGGTAATGGCATCCCTGCTGGGCACATCAGAGATAAGTTTCTGAACCGCTTGATGTAGTCACAGACAGATTCGCCCTTCTTCTGCACGGTAGAGAGAAGTTTATCCATGGTTACCTCGGTATCGTCCTCATAGAAACGAGAAAGAAATCGGGTTTCCAGGTCGATCCATGAATTGATAGAGCCCGGAGGGAGACTTCGGAACCAGTCAAATGCTACCCCCTTTAAGGTGCCAATGAACAGTCTGGCCATGATAGCACATTGTCTATAACATTACCGGTCTGAGACCGGAAATAGTAGATGTGCTGGTTTGGCGAGCTCTTACCATCATACGTATGTAACATTGGTGGTTTGAACTTTGGTGGGTATGGTACTGAATCCCAGTCCAGCAGGTAAGGACGGACTGCCCCTACTTTCTTTAGTTCATCTCTCTGAGCTAGGGATGCAATCTGAGTTTGAATGCCTTTAAGAACTTTAGCGTCTATAGAAGGACTTTCCTTTGACTTCTCAATCTTTGGTTGCTCGTTGCTATGATGTTCTTCCTCATTTTGGTTACTCCCGGTATCATTGTTATTCTAGTTACTGAGGAGTTGAGCGAGCATCTGTTGAATGTTATCTAAAGCTTCTTGCTGGGTCTTGAAAGTTTGCTCCAGAGCTTCCAACCGTCGACGAAGGTCATCATTACCGTTATCAGCCATATTCACTGACACTCTATCTGTTCGCACCGAGCTGATTGTCGCTGAAGAGGCATACTCGCTGTCTTCGTCCTCCTCATCAGACCATTGGACTAACTCTTTCATTGGTTCTGGTGAGGCTATTACAGTTGAGGAAGATGGCTGTTCATAACTGCAGGGTATTGCGACCCTAGATCTGGTGTTTCGGAAGACACCTTCTTTGTGTACCAAGACTTTACCGAGGCTCGAACTATAATCCGGATCTAGAGAACTAGAGGGAGTGGCATGCGACACACGTCTGTCTCTACGCAGCTCTCATCCCCTTCCGATCATGTTAACGGATGCAGAGGGCAGATTTTGCGATACCCTCCTTTTGCGATGTTGTACCGGAGCTTGCACCACAGCCGGTCAAAAACTGATCGTCGGCCTGGAGGAGTGGCGGGGATTGGTCCTAGCCGGCAATGGACTGAGTGGACTGTCACCAACTGACATCCCACTTGTTGACAATAGGAGGGAGAAGTACGGAAAGGTCCCGACTTCAATTTGCTTGTCAAGAATTCTCGCAAGTCAGACCCAGCCGGGCTTAAGCGTTTTAGCGTAGAGGCTCTGTTGGATTGCGGATAGGACGATGTCCTATTCATCACCGCAGAGGTGATTAGCACTAAATAATACTTTAGCTCTAGCTTTGCGGCTAAGCTTTGAAAATGCCCTTAGGTGCTGAAGCTGCATAAGCACCGCTATCAACACTTAGGGACGATCCCTTAGCTCCGCTGCGAAGAGCGAGCTTAGTGCTTGAGGAACTGGGGAGCGGAGCACGCTGTGGCGCTTTATTTGCTACCTTGCTGCAAAGGAGGTTAGCACTGCTGGGTGCTCTAGTCCTAGCCTGGCGGCTAAGAATTTCATGCGTACCCTGAGGTACTGTGTTTGTCACACCGTCAGTAGCTTCACTCATAAGAACGAGGCTGACGCGAGGAGTTACTGCTCCAGAATTAAATGAAGGTATGATTGCCGTTGTAACTTCGCAGCTGGCAGTCTCAACGAAGTAGACATGCGTCTTACCTTTTTCTTCGCAGGAGAAGTGCACCTGTGGCATAACTACGCCTAAAGCTTCATATAGAGCTTTCTACTTTGGCCTCTACATCTGCTTTGGAAAAGGAGACTTAGGTTCGCAGGGAACCTGGCTAGCCACACACGAGACTGAGAGGAGTTGGAAGGATTCTGCTTCTGATTTCTGCTCCGAAATCTTGGCCATTGAAACCTTTCTATGCTTTCGTGTATGGAGCATTGGACCACCCCTAAAGAGGATCTCTTCGAATTTTCCTTAGTCGAAGTGAACGACTAGGTTTTCGAAGGTAACAGGTTCAAAATTCTGACTTTTGCATTGCGGGTTTGCTTTCTTGTTGCGCCAGAGGACCGTGGTAGGCTCGCAGGGAGCCTTATCTATCTCCACAGAGACTTGCTTTAAAGATTTAGCCAGTGGGGCTCTGGCCATACCGGCTTCCTTGAATTCAGAAGTAAACCTGAAGGTCTGTTCGTCGCATTGCGACACTTGATTCTCAACAGTGGAGAATTCAATTCCCCAGCGGAGTCGCCATCTTATTTTTCATTGATTTTGCAAAGGGAAAAACTTATAAGAAAGGGATCGAGGAGCTAAATTATAAGTAATTCTTTGAAGTAAAAAGATTACAGGTAGATCTCCTCTGAGATTTCTTGGGAGTGTGCCGGTAGGAATCTGATCAGCGTGCGGTCAATTTATTCCTTTGACGATGCGATCGATCAGACAATCGGACTGCTGCCTGATGGGATTTCCTTCTCGCCTGGTTCAGTGAATCGGAGAACAGAAGGTTGGTAGAACCCTCTTATTACTTCTCAAACTGACTCCACTTGGGAATTCCTTCTCGCCTGATTCCGGAGATTCCTTGAGAGGGAGGAAGATCTTAGGGTATTAGCACCCTGATTAGAGAAGTAATTCTCTGAATTCTTGGAAGCAAGAGAGTAGATCTCTGTATTTTGTCCTCTTCTCCTTTTTTCAGCCTCTATCTCTGTGTGTGTCTTCGTATACCTCTGGTGGGCTATTTATAGGGAGAGCAGGGGTATAATTGTCCCTTGAAAGTCTGAAAACAAATTGAGTCAATCTGTTTAAGTCTAGAAAGTGGCCTTGCCGCGAGGCTAGAATTAGCTTTTGCGAAGCAGGTAATGTTGATCTCCTGATCCGCTTTGATTCTTTCCAAATAACTGAATGATCTCCCCTAATCTTCTTACTTGTTTTAGGAGAGTCAAGAGATTATGGTAAACAACTGCCAAATTTGATCTCAGATTTGATCTCGATTAGATTTGACCTTGAATAGATTCGATCTCATCTGGAGACTTAATTGGTCAAAGGTGACCATAAAAGACCTGCAGCAGAGTTACTGCGTCGAGCTCGTAGCGGAGCTGGGGGAAGCGTCTGGCGAAGTTAAAAAGAAAGCTCTTCAGCGGAGCTGGATACTTTTGTGGCGAAGCTACCAATTACCCTTTTCGAAGCTGCATGAGGCTTCGAGCGAAGCTAACTCTCTACGGAGTTAAATGAGCATTTCTCGTAGCGAAGTACGAAGGAACTCTCTGCGATGCTAAGCAATTTCAGCTTCTCATGCGAGACTTATCTTGTGAGTTCGTGCAAGACTAAGTGTTTGAGCTAACTTAGTGTCCCGGACCTGCTTGGGCCTTCTCACGAGCTTTTCTTGGCTTACTGTCTGCTTTGCTGGATCAGTAGAATTCAAGTTGTTGATTCGTCCCCTTTGAGATGGGTAAAGAACTGGTCATCAGCTTGTCTGCCGCTTATCTTTTGTAAATGTCAACAAGTCAAACGTTGTTCAGGTCAGTTAGAAATCTTGTCTTTTTTAGAGTGTCAACAAAGTCAAAGATCAAAAGAAATGGAAAGAAGTAGTGTAGGTCTTTTTAAAGATATTTTCTAAACTAGAAAATGAAAAGAAAGAAAGGAAAGATCTAAAAGTGTTCTTACCTCTTATGTTGATTATTGTATCTTAGATTGTTGGCTAAGGTTTACCTTGATTTCGAAGCGATCAACGCATAATCCATAAGATCGGATTCAGTCCCCGTCCACATTACATCATCAAGACTTCTAGGAGCAAGTTGAAATGATTCGAACATTATAAAGGAGGATTCCATCATCATGACTTATCGATGGCACTCGCAAAGCCATGGTGATTCAAATGCTACTAGATTCACTTGGATATGTAATCAAACATAAAAAATAAAAAATTAGAAGAAAAGTAAACTTTTAATTAAATTGAAAAATGATGAAAGAAAGAAAAGAAAATTATATTGGTGTCACTTTTCAATACAATCCTCTATCTCTTTTTAACATGAATTTCTTCTCTAATCTAAGTTTACAAATAAGCTGAAAATTATATAAGAAGAAAAATTAAAATCCTAAGTTAAACTAGAACAAAAGCTATAATCCTAGCTCTCTGCCAGTGGTGCCCTTTGCCTTCTGATTTTGTAGTATTTATAGGCAAACTGGCAGGGGGAGAAGCGTCTGAAGATAGGAGGAGTAAATGCTCCCCAAACAATCTCAACCAAGCCCCGAAAAGGCGGCTTTGGTCGCGTTTTCGTAACAAATAGTCTCATATGGAGTACCATTTTCTACTACGATCTCTCCTTATCTTATTATCCCATTGTATCTAGATAGAATTATCTCGAGTCACTAGATTTGGGATTATCTTTGTTGATTTCTCAAGCTAAGATAATAAATCCGATTTAATTAGTATTTATTTGGTATTATCTTCTCTCCCTCCATTAATAATTACTTGCACAAATTAGACATCAAGATAAGGTAATTAGCAGAGTTTATTACACAAAAGATATGGGAATATAGTAATAGATTATGCAATATACGTGTACAATTAGGACGCGACAAGTCGACCTCCACCACGACTCTGGTGGACCTCTCCCTGGACACCATATCAATTATTTAGTCCAACTTGGCCAAGTGCCCAGCCCGAGCAACAGCCAGTTCTAGCGCCTCCCAAGTCCATAATCCTCTTGGCAAATCGAGCAAGCGGAGTCAAACCACAGCCGAAGGCAAAGATTCTAGTAAAAGTCGAAAGGAGGGAGTCTACGGTCCAATAGCCAGAACAAACATCATTGAGGACCCACGACCCCAGCAATAGAATCTTGCGTGAAGTGAAACATATAGAACCCATGATTCATGGGAAATCTTTTCCACTTCTCTTGCACTGTCCAAAGGCCGACAAAGGTTGTGGTCAACTTTCTCCATCGGAATCGCACGGCTAGGGAACTTGCCAATCAAAGAACAAACAAAGCCCAAGGGTGATTTCTATCATCGACAACTTTGGTGACTTTCTGAGAATAAGCTTCACAGAGATGATGGATGCCTTCATGAGAGAGTGGAGGCAGAGTTTGGAGTTGGGCATGCGGATTTAGAGCGGATCTGTGAGGAGGAGGAGTGGAGCTAGAGGGAGGGAGGACAGTGGCCACCGACGGCGGTTCAGGGAGAGGAGGATTGGGGTCCATCTCAGGCGAAACCTTAGATCACATCAAACCCTAGAGTCGTGAAGCCTTGTGGAAGTTAAATTTCACTAGTGAGAATTTTATCCAAACGATTTTCGGTGAGACTTATGATGAATCCAGCCCAATTTTTCGTAGCTTAAACTAGGGCCAGTAGACCAGGGCCCTTTGACAGCAAGGGCTGGTTCTGTTTCTTGGGCCTGTAGTAGGCCCAAAATTAGTTGGACTATTCTTATAGAGATCCGGGAACTTTTCTTCTTCTTCCTCTTCCTTCTTCGGGGAAAAAAAAAAAAAAAAAAAAAGGAACCGCAAAACAAACCCCTTCAACACTTCGAGGGATGCGAACCAGAAACCAATCCAAGCTCAACAGAGAAAACCCAACTGGTACTTCATAACTGTGCTCTCTCTATTCATCAATCTCTCTCCTTCTCTCTCCAACCCTTTTCATTCAATATGTGCAGGTGATTCGAGTGCCTATTCAGATTCTGCCGCTAAATCGCATGATGAAGTGGGTAAGTTGCAATTTATGACGCTTTCCTTCGGTTTCCCTTTTTCTGAGTCTTGATTAGTTTTGAAAATGAGATGGATTTTGAAATTTTTGATAGGTCGCTCGCTAAAATCTCAAAGGAGGGCGTTGGAAAGCTCCTCAATCGAGCGAAATCTCGGGGAAGACGGAAAGATTGTCTGCCTTCTGACGATACGGTGATCAGTTCTTGAGCCAGTTATTACTAGAATGATATATACATTAGGTTGAATTTTTTCGTTTCTTAATAGGGTTTTTGGCCATTTTGATTATATTTATAGTTTAAGTAACATAAAGAGAATTAGTCTTTTCTATGTTAATCCTGTTCGTCAAGTGAAAAAAATGTCGCCTTTATGCATTAGCTGTGTCTTATTGGAGGCCTTCTAAAGATTTGAGATGTTCGCTGGATTTAGTTTCAAATCTGCATTATTCCTCTAGTGACTTGCTGATGCTCTTTGAATTAGAACGAGAAATCGCCAAGAGAAAATCGTGAGCTGAATAAAGAGCATATTCCCGATTTTGGTTTGAAGGGCCGTGTTAGTGAGAATGTGGAGAAAAGTACGTGTGATATCGGTGCAAGTGTGGAGGGAAGTGTTCCTTGTGATGCAAATGAGATGGACTGGGAGGAGGGTACTATTTCTGTACCAGAATCAACTGAGGCTTACTTCCATGAACATGAAAGGGAGGTGACTGTTGAATTTACCGACTCACCATCCTCTGCTCGGAAGAAGTGTTCTCGAAGGGTGTCTGCTGAAGATAAGGTAAACTGCAAAAAATCAGGTTGTCACAGTTATTTTAAGATTATATAGTTTTTGAGCTTATCATTTTAGCTGCAGCCTAAACCAAAATTGTGGCTTTTCTCTTCAAGGAATTTGCGGAGCTCGTGCACAAGGTTCATTTACTATGTCTACTGGCAAGGGGTAGGTTAGTGGACAATGCTTGCAATGATCCACTGATCCAGGTGTTTACTTTTGTCCATCATCTTGATTTAATGTATATAATGCCGACATTAGTTGAGTATCTAACTTTGTCTTCAACAAAATTGCTGTTGTCATATACTAGCTGTTTGGTACATTGATATTAGCTCTTTCTTCTCTGAAGTATAAGAACATAAATGTAAGTTTGCTGCTTGAATGATCTTCTAGCAGAAGATTCTAGGATCACTTAAAGCTTTGTTTCGTTTTGACTGATTTTAAACATAGGCAAGGTTGAAATATTGTTTTCTGGTTCAACTTGCTTGAACCAAGATGATATTTTGGCTTGAAATTCTCTAGGTCAAGGGTTTATTCAGCAATGTCTAGGCCATCACAAGTTGTTTTATTGTCAAATGAGTCGAGTTTAACTTGCAATTTACACAATCATAATTTTTCTTTTTCATTATTTCTATTTTAATTTTTTCTGTTGTAATTTTTTATGCCCTCGATTCCTTGGCTGATCATTCCTCACCTGCTTGATCAGGCCTAAAACAATTATCTAGCCATCTGAAACATAAGCATGGGATACATTTACTGATGGAGACTATCCACATGATCTAACACAAGTACCTATCAAATTCTTTTTGTAGTCTTTGTCTGATTTAGTTTAGGTTCTAACCACAACTCACAGTTCATTCGCTATTATTTGATTTACACTGATACCTACCATAGTTGCATATTGCTAATCCTTGTTATAATATTTCATAATGTTTCGTCTACCAAACAACAGTTTAATTCTCTTAGTCAATAAATCTTCAGTAAGAAAATTTGTTGTCTGTGTGACTTTTTATACTATTTTTATTTTTTTTGGATTTGGCTTTGGATATCATGCCTTAAGATATGAACTTTTATGGTTTACCTCTTCCGATTTTAACATCCCATCCCTTAGAAATGAACTTAATCTAGCCAATTTATCATCTTCAAACCCTTCACTCAGACTCTTAGTCTAGGTGAGTTTGGAATTTTCCTATGTTTCATGAATTTAAGCTGCACAACCAATAACATACAGGTTTTTTACTTGCACTTGCTTAAAGTTTCTATGCAGTCATCTCTACTGTCCAAAGTTCTCTTCCTCAGAGATTTGGCACCAAAACATGGAGGTTGATGGTCACAGAATTCTTCATAATCTTTCAGGAATCTTCTCATCATCCTCCATGCCTAACTATTTTTATGAGGGAAAGGCAACGGTTATGATGAATTGATGATGATATGAATTTTATATGATAGTATTGTATGCAAGGAACCACCTTTATATCATTAAACATTGTTATGCTGGCCTAGGATAATCCTCTCCATCATTTACACAGCTTCTCTAGCATCCGAATACATACCTCCAGGCACCAATCATGCTTCCTGCTTGTACTCTTGTCTTTGAGTTAAAAGTCAAGACAACCATTCTTTTTTTTTTCTATAAAATAAGCTATTATAAAAATTTAGAAGGGAAGCCCATGGTTCCCTTGGGTTACGACCAGCAGAACACTCCTATGAGATGTCAGGATTTTCAAATAAATGATGAAAAAAGTGAACTTTAAACCTTGGATGATTATATGAAGCAATTGAAAAGGGTCTGATGATCAGGGATGTTTTTGTACGCCGAGACATTTGTCGTAACAATTTCCTTCGTCGAAAATCATCAGTAACATTATATTCAATATGTTGAAATGCAAGATCAAATCTATTTAAGCTTTGACATGTTTTACTCTTTCAAAGTTCCAAACTTCCTTATCTTGTTCTAGATTTAACATGATATATGGCAAACAATCAAGATGTCAGTTACATGAACAGACTTATGCAGGAAGGAAGAGATCCATAGATTTAATGCAATCAATTAGAGTCAAGACTTTGTCTGGTTTGTTCTCAATAGAAACTTGAGGAAAGTTTGCTTTAACTCTGTTTGAGTCAGTTACGTCTAGGTATCTTTTTGGACTCGATGACAATCGTAGTTTCATAAAGTAAAGACGAGAGAGTCCATTTTAGGCCACAGTATGTATTTTGTGAGTGCCTTGGCGAGGGGCATTTTTTAGATTTGTTTGATACAGTTAAAGAGTCTGCTTTTATGGACTGATTGTGCTGTCACCAGATTATGAATATGTACCCTTTTTTTGTTTTGTTTAAGTGATAAGTTTGTTTATTTAGTAGCAAGGTTATAAGCCCTAAATATGTTAGGGTAAGGTCATAAATAAGAGTTGGGAGATAGATTTTGATATTGGAAAGTTTCAGAGTCTAGTTGAAGATCTTCTTTGTTCTCTCCCCGCTCTTTGTTTTTCTCATTTTCTAGCCTTTACCCCTTTATTTGTTTTCTGTTTCCTGATCCTCTGCAAATTTTGAGCTCTATCATTTTGCTCTATGTTAACCATTCTCATTCACTTCCTACTGAACTCCAGAACTCTAGATTTTGCTCAATTTATGGGTTTAAGCAAATTATTAAGCTGATAGAGAAATCTAAGAATCTGATTCCCTTTATAAGATGGCAATCTGATACTAAATTAGTGATCGGGGCAATGTTGTCTTCGGAACTATTCAAGCTATCTCCATCTCCTTTTTGACAATTATTTCTGATTTGAATCATGTTAGTCATTTTGTCCCAATGTTTCGTAAGAGTCCTGTCCACTAAGATCGTGGTTGTGATTGAAAGTATAAGATGACCATGGGTATCTCAATCCATTAATTTCAGTAAAGTTGAGGCTGGGGTGGTGTTTACTTGATTCTTCTGTACTAAGTTAGCTACTCATTTTTTGGCGCCTTGGTAAAAGTCCTAGTCTTGTGCGTGTCTCTACTCCTATGTGACCTTAACGTTCTCTAACACTACCAAAACTAGATGCTACATGTACAACAAGTTTTAGATATAAAGTAAGGAATCTTTTTGGGTCCATTTTTGTGGTAACTGGTGCCACATAGTTTGATATTTTTAATTGGTGACTTTCGTCTTGTTTTGGACCATATCTTCTTTAGGGCATTTGACCTCATAAATTTATCATTCCAGTTCAAAGTTGTGCATATGATCCAAATAACATTTTTTTTTCAGACCATCTTGCAGCCATTTGTACTTTTTCTGTGTTTACAAAAATGATGCAGTAGATTGGAGACTTTCCATTAAGAATGGAAAAAATTGTGATGTTAGGTCTTTCTGCTTTTTGAAAACTGTATTTTATGTACAATCTAACCAACCGTGGCGTGTTTAAAATAAATATTGTTAATATAAATATTTTAATTGACTTTTTGTTTTACTGTTACATAATGACTGTCAGGTTATTTATAATTAATTAAAATAATTGGTTCTTTCTTAATTGCATCCATTACTTTTTGGTAAACCAATGTTACCCATCTATTTTGGTACCAATTTATTTTTCCTCCTGTTTGATGTTAAACACATTATAAATCTTAATTATCATTGTTTTCATCATCGTCATTATCCTTACAACAACAACAACAACAACTAAGCCATTTGTCCCAAGTATTTGGGGTATGCTACATGAACCAAAAGAGAATTACGCCGGGTCGGGCACATGGATAAGCTTTCTCCACTCATTCCTATTGAGCAATATGCCTTCACTAAGACCTTTGGCCTCTATATCTTGTCGTATTACTTACATCCATGTTTTCTTTGGTCTCCCCTGCGCTCTTTTAACTTACCCTAATTTGATATGCTCTACTTGCCGGACTGGCGCATCTGTGGGTCTACGTCACACATGACCAAACCATCGTAAGCGATTTTTTCTCATCTTCTCTTCTACAGAGGTGTTACGCCTATCTTAGTACGAATATCCTCATTTCTCACCTTATCTCTCCTCATGTTATCACATATCCAATGAAGCATGTGCATCTCTGCTACACTCATCTTATGGGCATGATATCTCTTTATAACCAAATATTCTGTGCCACATAACAAAGCTGGCCTGATAGCAGTCCGATAAAATTTTCCCTTCAGCCATAACGGAATATTACGATCACATAAAACTCCTGCCGCGCTCCTTCATTTCAACTAGCCGGCTTGACTCCTATGGTTGACATCACTATTGATCTCCCCATCCTTTTGGATAATAGAACCCAAGTACTTAAAATGACTGCTTATCGGTATTTCTTGACCATCTAGTGTCACAATACTATTATCTCGGATTTCCTGTTTACTGAATTAACACTCCATATACTCTATTTTGGTCCTATTTAATCTAAAACCTCGAGATTCTAGAGTTTGTCTCCATAACTCCAATTTTGCATTTACCCCAGCTATCGTTTCATCGACTAGGACAATATCATCAGCAAATAGCATACACTACGGTATCTCATCCTGAATAGCTCTTTTAAGCTCATCCATCACTATAGCAAATAAGAATGGACTCAATGCAGATCCTTGATGCAATCTAATTGTGATAGAAAAATCACTTGTTATGCCTCCACAAGTTCTGACATTTGCCACTATTCCATCGTACATGTCCCTGATTATATCAATATATTTGATGGGAACTCCCTTTTGCATCAATGTCCACCATAATACCTCTCTTGGCACCTTATTATAAGCTTTTTCTAGATCAATAAAGACCATATGCAAATTTCTCTATCTCAAAATCGCTTTATAAGTTGACGAAGCAAATGAATGGCCTCTGTCGTCGACCGCTCCTGCATGAACCCAAACTGGTTCTCTGATATTTTAACATTCTGTCTTAAACTGTGTTCAATTACTCTTTCTCAAAGCTTCATGGTGTGACATATGAGTTTTATTCCATGATAGTTTGAACAACTCTGGTATCATCTTTGTTCTTATAGAGAGGTACAGAGTACTCTTTCTTCACTCATTTGACATCTTTTTAGTTAGTCAGATCTTGTTAAAGAGGTTTGTCAGCCATCTCACGCCTACCTCTCTTAAGCTTCTCCATACCTCAATCATGGATCACAGTCGCGGTCTAGGTCGCTGACTCGGCGGTACTGAGACGGATCAGTTTCGGCAACTCGGATCAGTCTCGGGCGATACGCGCAAAATGCTACATAGAAAACTCAAAAAATTCTAAAAAATCACGATAAATCTTAAAAAAAATGTAGACATCCACATTCATGTATCACATGTTCAAAACATATCACATAACACGCTAAAAATAAAGCGAAAGTATAAATATACGCGTCGTCGGTAGAAGCATATCAAAATCATGCACAATATAGTAAATTGCACAAAATACATTCATAAATACATGCTAATGTAGTTATTTTCACATTGAATTGCGATGAGACACAAAATCATTATCATAATCATCTCTGCGGTAAGTAGATAAACTGATACTAGTGCTCGTAGATCTCTCAAGTTGTGGTCTGTAGTCATGAGCATATGTCACACCATAATGTTGGCCTGATTTCAAACTCAACATTTGCATATGACCTTCAAGACTATAAGTTCATTCATCAGTACTATTGTTGCCCTCATTATTGTCATCATCACCACCGCTGCTATCACCGCCATCATTGTCATCATTATCATCACCATCATCACTATTAGAACTGGATAAAACCCGCACATCTTCACCACCACCATCATCATTTGCTTCTCTTATACCTCGGAGGGGGAGAGGAGGGAGAGATTGGAAACAGGGAGGGGGAGGGGAAAGAGACACAGAGACAGGAGATGAAAAAGGAGAGAGCGGGTGAGAAAGGGAGGGAAGAGAGAGAAACAGAGGAAGGGGGAGGGAAAGGGACAGAGAGAGACGAGAGATGGAGAGGGGGGAGAGATAGAGCGGGTGAGAGAGGGAGGGGAGGGAGAAACAGAGGGAGGGAGAGGGAAAGCGACAGAGAGGGAGGAACATCACCTGGGGCTGGGAAGGAACGACAGCGATGATCGGGCGGCTGCGGAGTTCAGATCTGAGCGGCAATGATCAGGCAACAACGGCGATCTCTAGATCTGAGCAAGAAAGAGGTAAATTTTTTTCTTTTTTCTTTATACCCGTTCGTCACGGGTGAATATACGTTTCGAACTGACTCGGCCGAGAATCGGAGTCGACTAGGTCGACTCGGCCGAGTCACGACCAATTCGGCCGTGAATCGGCCGAGTCGACCGAGTCAACTCCGATTATTGGCCGAGTCGGTCTCCTCTGAGTTGAGTCGACTGAATCGTGACTCGGACTCGTCTCGGAAAAGGCCGAGACGGATACGACTCGGCCGAATCTTTGAACCGTGACCTCAATAGGAATTCCATTCAGGCCAACATCTTCCTTGACTTCATCCTCTTCAAGGCCTCTTTAACTTCAGATTCGCTAATTCTGCGCATATAGTTACGATTCATATCTTGGTACTGAATGGTAAGGCCATCCAAATCTTGAGTAAAACTATCATTGAACAATTTTTCAAAATCCTCTCTCCATCTTTTTTGATTTCTTCATCTCGATCTAAAACCTTCTGATCCTCATCTTTGACATACCTCACAGTACATAAGTCTTTAATCTTTCTCTTCCTTATTTGAGCAATTCTATATATGTCTTTTTCAACCTTTTTGATGTCCAACTTCTCATATACTTCTTTGTACACTTTAGCTATTGCATTTTGAATAGTTTTCTTAGCCTCTTTCTTGGCTAGCTTATACCTCTCAAAACTCACTCCATCACAATTTTCTTTTCAAATCTCTGTAAAGAGTTTCGTTTGATCTTAATGACAAGTTTTACCTTTTCATTCCACCATGATGTATTACATGGTGGAGCACCGCCCTGTGACTCACGAAGTACATCTTTAGCTACTATTTTAATGCAACTTGCAATTTTGTTCATGTTGTATTGGGATCATTTTAGACTTTCCAATCTGCTTCATGTACTCTCGATCGACAAAAACTTCTTGGTGATCTTCTTTTAGCCGCCACCACTTAATCTTGGGATCTACCTTATGTTGCATCTTTCTAAATCTTCTTCTAATCCGGATATCCAAAATTAAGAGTCTATGTTGGGTTACTACATTCTCACCCGGTACTACCTTGCAATCTATACAACAACCTCTATATACTTTCCTAGTTAAAAAGAAATTTATTTGGCTCGCACTTGATCCACTTCTAAAAGTGATCAAGTGAGATTCTCTCTTCCTAAACCAAGTATTTGCTAAGATCAAATCATAGGACAGAGCAAAATCTAGAATCGAGTTACCTGGTTCATTTCTTTTCTCAAAATCAAATCCTCCATGTGCACTATCAAACCCATAACGACTAGTTCTGATATGCCTATTAAGAGCACCGCTTATGAAAAGCTTTTTTCTAATGGGTATGCCTTGCACTTTCTCATCTAAATCCTCCCAAAATTTACGCTTACTATTCATCAAGTTCTACTTGTGGTGCATAGATACTAATAACATTAAAAATCTCCCTACCTAAAATAAGTTTAATTAGTAAAATCTTATCACCCTTTCTTCTAACCTCCACTACATTCTCAAACAATTGTTATTTATGATCACACTCACCCCATTACGATTTCTATCTCTACTAGTATACCAAAGTTTATAACCCCAAGGCTTTATAATTCTAGCTTTTTCACCTACCCACTTAGTTTTCTGCACACTCAAGATACTAACATTCCGTTTAATCATAACATCAACTAACTCTGCTAATCTACCTGTAAGAGAACTTATGTTCCATGATGCTACCCTAATCTTATATTCATGAGCTAACTTCTTTACCCTCACCTGCTCATAAAAGTGTGGGAACACTTACTCATTTGTCACCACATTCGGGCATGGTTCACAGTCGCGGTCTCGGCCGCCGACTCGGCGGGCACTGAGACGGATCGATCTCGGCGACTTGGATCGGTCTCGGGCGATACACGCAAAACGCTGCATAGAAAGCTCAAGAAATCACGACAAATCTTAAAAAAATGTAGACATCCATATTCATGTATCACATGTCCAAAACATATCACCTAGCACACTAAACATAAACAAAACGAACACGCGTCGTCGGTAGAAGCATATCAAAATATATGCACAATATAGTAAATTGCACAAACTACATTCATAAATATATGCTAATGTAGTTATTTTCACATTGAATTGCGACGAGGCACAAAATCATCATCATAATCATCTCTACAGTAAGTAGATAAATCGATACTAGTGCTCGTAGATATCTCAAGTTGTGGTCTGTAGTCATGAACATATGTCATACCATAATATTGGCCTGATATCAAACTCAACATTTGCATATGACCTTCAAGACTATAAGTTCCTTCATCAGTATTATTATTGCTTTCATTATTGTCATCATCACCACCGCCGTCATTACCGCCATCACTGTCATCATTATCATCATCTTCACCATCATCACCACTAGAACTAGATAAAATCCTCACATCTTCACCACCATCATCATCTGCTTCTCTTATACCTCGAAAAGGGGAGAGGGGGAGAGATCGGAAATAGGGAGAGAGGGAGGGGGAAAGAGACAGAGAGACGGGAGATGGAAAGGGAGAGAAAGAGAGCGGGTGAGAGAGGGATGGGGGAGAGAAACAGAGGGAGGGGGAGGGAAAGAGACAGAGAGAGACGGGAGATGGAGAGGGGGGAGAGAGAGCGGAGTGAGAGAGGGGAGGGAGAGGGAAAGAGACAGAGAGAGGTAGGAACATCATCTAGAGCTGGGGAGGAGCAGCCGACGATGATCAGGCGGCGGCGGAGTCCAGATCTGAGCGGCGACGATCAGGCAGCAGCGGTGATCTCCAGATCTGAGCTATGGTTCAAAGTCTCAGTCTCGGCCGCCGATTCGACCGGCACTGAGACGGATCGGTCTCGGCGACTCGGACGGGACTCGGACGATACGCGCAAAACGCTACATAGAACGCCAAAAAAATTATGAAAAAATCATGACAAATCGTAAAAAAAATGGAGACATCAAAATTCATATATCACATATTCAAACCATTTCACCTAGCATTCAAAACATAACGTGAAAGCATAAATACAAGCGTCATCGGTAGAAAGATATCAAAATATATGCATAATATAGTAAATTGCACAAAATAATTCATAAGTACCTACTAATATAGTCATTTTCACATTGAATTACGAAGAGGCACGAAATCATCATATATCATTCCGCGATAAGTATAGAAACTAGGTATATAGTTTCCATAAGGATAATAATATATTTGTGGGTGAGATCTTGTAGGATGATTGGCCAATGGCTTCCACCAACACCATGAGTCTCTTCATCATTACCACCATCACCCTATAACCGTCGTCATCATCATCACCACCGTCACCGCCATTAAGGCCGTCTTCATCCCCGCCATCGCCATCACCGTCTCCATCACCGCCATCACCGCCACTTTCGTCACTACGACGAATACCTTCATCTAACCAACCTAAGTCATCTGGTGGTAACATCGGTTGTTCTCTCACGAATCCACTCATCCAAAATATCATCATTGAAAATATTATTCAGATCAATTGGGTTGTAATAATCATCACTGTCACTTTTGCATGTCAAGTTTCTTACTCGCAACCGCATATTGTAATGCACAAATACTGGTTTATGCAACTTGTTATTGCCAACCGGTTGCGTAATTTTGTATGAATCAGAATCAGCGACTACGTGCTCCAATTTCTTTCACAACCCGATGAAGAACATGTTTGGTTTAAAATTTTGATAGCAATTTTCTACAGATTGGGAGCTTCTTCGCCATAATTAATCACCAATCAGCTGGAAGAGATTGTTGCACTGCTCTTCTAGTTAGTGAGCTTTCAAATTCTCCAACTCCATCCACAAATAATTTTATTTATGAGAATACACATCATAAATGTTAATATTTGCATAACATTATATCGATGAAATAAATAAATTATTATTACCTCATTAATAGCTCTTCCTTATTTATTCAAATCCGGCTCCAATCTTTTAATGACCTCCTTTAATCCATTTCTCACTTCTGGATTTGTAAATTTTTTTTTGAATATTGGAGTGCTGGATTTAAAAAAATATGCTGCAATAATGTAAGCACAATGATATGACAGTTTCAATTTCTAGTCAACAAATATTATTTCTATTCAAATGAATTACCAGCAATATGCAATACATATGCAATTGTCCCTCTCATTTTCTATCAATGGTATCCCAGTACTTCTTCCAGTTCTTATTTGATGCCTTTATAGCCAATTTTGCTCTATTCATAGCTTCATGTATAATAGATAATGTAGGTTTCTTGTTCTGGTCCACTATCTTCAAGACTCTAACAAGAGGATTCATAATGTTTGGACCTCTCTTGCCTACTTCCAAAACCGGTCAGTCAAAAATAGATTAGAAACCTTATCTCACACACTTCTTCTACTCCTTTCCTTGTTGAATTCACGCTATTTGGTAGTCGTGCACATTCTTTTTAAATCTTGCTCATAGCGAATAAGGCTTTCAATAGAAATAAACTCGGTGACAAACTGTGTTATACCTGGTCTTAACAAATCTCTATCTTTGGTAAATAGCTTCATTAAATTCACCACTTTGAGGTTATTGTAAATGAATGATGTGATTATCTTAGCATCATCTAATGTCTCCTTGACTGATTTCACAGAGCTAATATCTTCAAGCATCAAATCAATGCAATGTGCTGCACATGGAGATCAAAACAAATATTTTCTCTTCTCCATCAACACGTGACTAACTGCTTTGAAACTTGCCTTATTATCTGTTACAACCTGCACGATATTTTCTTCACCAACTTTATCAACAATTTTATCCATTAGCGAGAATATATAATCAGCAGTTTTCGAGATTTTAGTAGTATCAACAGAAGTATGGTAGATCATGCTTCTATCACAATAAATCATGAAATTAATAATAGGCTTTCTATTCTGAGAACTCTAGCCATCACACATGATCGTGCAACCATACTGCGGTCATTTTATTTTTATTGAAGCAATATATACTTAAATTTTTTTCATTCCTCCTCTAAATATAGATTGCCAATCTGGTACCCTGTAGGGCATTTACACCTGGGCCTGCCTCCGCAATAGTATTAATCATGGCTTGGTAGTAAGGACCACTACCAACTGCATTGAATGATATTGCGTTGTAGTGAAAGAATTTCGTCATAGATTTTTAACCTTTTTAATATTCTCAGTTGAGAACATACTTTTGGTTGATTTTTGTTTTGTTGGGAACATGTAAGGATCAATACCACGAGCTGGAATTTCAGTTTCTCTCGTAGTAATACTCTGACGCAATCCACTGTTAATCCCTGTCCTGAAGGCTGCGAACTACTGCCACCAATATCAACTCCTTCTAAACCACCAACTTCTTCAATTTCATTATCAGAATCTTCATCGGTCATATCATAAAAATCTTCCTTACTTAAAGATTTCATAATCGCTTTTTCTTGGATTTTATGGCTGCTCTTTCTTTCTACATTCAGAAAAATGTCTCATTATTTGAGATCTCTTTTGATACTTGCGCATCCTTCCAATTGGCTGGGTAGATGTGCTATATATTGCTTCAATCTAGTGATACCACCGTGGACTTATTTCCCACAATAATTACATTTCACAAGTTTTCTACTTCCACCAACAGGGGTACCATGTTCCCATCCAATATCGCGTTACTTTGGAGCCATAATGAAATTTAAAAAATTATCTGTTAAATTAAATTAAAACTAAAATTAACTAAATTATCTAAATTAAAACAAAATTAAATTAAACTCAATTAAATTAAACTAAATTAAATTAAACTAAACTAGTTTATACTAGATTAAGCTAAACTAACTTAATTATCTAACTTCAATAAAATTATTAAATTACCTAACTAATTATAATTACAAAATTTTATTAAATTAAATTAACCTAAATTAAGTTTAATTAAACTAAACTAATTTAAATTAAATTAAACTCAAATAATTAAAACCAGAGAGCGGAACAGAAGGAGAGAGAGGGACTGAGGGGGAGAGAGGAACAGAGGGGAGAGAGAAGGATTGAGGGAGAGAGAGAGAGGGACTGAGGGATAGAGAGAGGAACAGAGGGGAGAACATAGGAACAGAGAGAGAGGGAGAGAGAGACGGAGATAGAGGCAGAGAGAGGGAGACACAGAGGGGGAGAGAGAGGAATAGAGAGTAAGAGAGAGACGGAGACAGAGAGGGAGATAGGGAGACACAGAGGAAGAGTGAGAGGGACTGAGGGATAAATAGAGGAGCAGAGAAAGGAACAGAGAGGAGAGAGAGGAATAGAGAGAGGGAGAGGGAGAGAGAGACAGAGACAGAGAGGGAGAGGGAGGGAGGAGAGACAGAGAGGAGAGAGAGGAACAGAGAGGGGGAGAGAGGGAGAGAGGGGGAGAGAGATCGACGGAGCGAGTGAGAGAGACGAAGACGAAGACAGAGATTGACGGCGAAAGCCACGAAGAGGAAGAGAGAGGGAGAGAGATCGACGGCGAGAGAAAGGGGGAGCGAGAGTCGCAAAGGGAGAGAGGGAGAGAGATCGACGAAGAGAGAGAGGGGGAGAGAGAGAGAGGTACTTGCGAGGGGGAGAGATCGACGGCGACTGCGAGGGACGTGATTTTTTTTTTCTTTCTGATTCAGAGCGTAGAGAGGGGGGCAGCGAGATAGAGAGAGCGAGAGATAGATCTCTCTCTCCTTTTATCTTCGCGAATCCACGGGTGCTGAGTCGACTCGGATCGGGTCCGACTTCGAGTCGACTCGGTCGACTCGGCCGAGTCGCGTAAGACTCGGCCGAGTCGACTCCGAGTCGGACCCGACCCGGGTCGACTCGGCACCCGGCCTTCAGTTCGGGCGTCCGATTCGTCTCCTTGATGGCCGAGTTGTATCCGACTTGGCCAATTCCTTAATCCATGATCTGAGCGAGAGAGAGAGGAAGTTTCTTTTTTTTCTTTTCATTTTTTCTTTATACTTGTTCGCCACGAGTGAATATACGTTTCGAGCCAACTCGGCCGAGAATCGGAGTCGACTCGGCCGAGTCACGGCCGATTCGACAGTGAATCGGTCGAGCCGTCCGAGTCAACTCCGATTCTCGGCCGAGTCGGTCTCCTCTGAGTTGAGTCGACCGACTCGTGACTCGGACTCGTCTTGGAGCGGGCCGAGACGTCTCCGACTCGGCCGAGTCTTTGAACCATGCATCTGGGGCCGATGTGGCACGTCGTTTCTGGGCGACGACCTAGCAACCCTTGCCCACTTTTCACTACACCCGGGTTCCAATGCAGCGCGTCGCTCAGTAGAGAACGCCCCAACGAAATTTAGTTCTTGGTTCATGTTGTTGTTGATGTTTTTGTGAGTTATGTGTCCCTATAGGGCCAATTGTTGTAACTCTGTCACCTAAGCTTTTCCCAGTAAAAAAATTGGTTGACCATGCTAAGCCCAGTTCCATTCCACGGAAACTTGTCAAAATTTTAAAACCGGCCATTAACCTGACATCAATTAGGTGTTGTTGCCAAATTCCTTAAAGAAAATTATGGATAAGAGCTATTCCTTCGATAACACCTAGTAGGCCAGTTGTCTAAGAGAACATTACCTACTTATTAGGTTCTTGGAGCCAAGGAGTAACACTTAAAAATCCTAGACTAGGAGTATTACAAAAAGGGGAAAGAATAGCATTTACTACAAAGTTATCGACCATTGTTATTACTATGAATTGGTATCCTTCCTGTTAGTCATTTTCTGATTTTTTTTTTATAATATTGAATTGGTATCCTTCGTGTTAGTTATTACTAAGAAGATTGACATTTACTCAGGCGTCTATTCTTTCTCTTCTACCATCTTGCTTGCTGAATATAATGGAGATTCCAAGACTTAAAGCTAACATGCTGGGATCGCTTGTACGTTGGGTATGATATTCTACTTTCTTTCTTTTTGAAAAGACATATTTCGTATTTTTGGGCATACATTTGAACTTGTTAAGAGGTTATATGTTATTTTGATGTACTCACCAAAATAGATCTTCTACCTGCAGTTCCATGAGAATTTTCATATCCAAAGCCAAAGTATTGACAGGGGATCGTTTCACTTAAATCTTTCCCATGCTCTTGAAGCTCGTGAAGGCACTGCTGAAGAGGTTCCTATTATCTTCCCTGTTGCTTCTCGCACAATGTTTAGCTTTACATAAATTGAGTTAGAATAAAATCAACATATTCTATGAAAATTATTTCCAACAGAAGTACCCAGGTTCACTCTGAACTTTGAACGTAAGGGCTTTTTACTGTTAGTATGCTTATGATATCTGTCACTGTCCTTTTGTTATTTCTGTTATTTGCAATTGTCTCTTCTAAATTTCTCTGCTGTTGCGGTAGATTTCATTTAATAGAACGGAGTAATATCTTGTCAACTACTATTTGCAATGATTATAGATGCCATCGACTGTTTGCTAACTAATCCTCATCACCACGAATCACACAACATAGTAGGATTGGTTTGGTCAGTTTGCCTATGCCAAGACCCTCAGCGTGTCGAGTCCAGAGAAGAGCATTATTGTAGAAAGAAAGTATTCTTGTTAATAAAACATATTTGTGAAATTAGCCCACCAGTCAAGAGAATAACATTATTCTAGTATTCTTGTTAATAAAACATACATTCTAGAAAGCAAGTATTTTGGAGCTTTTCTCATCCTTAAGTTCTGTCTCATAGCCAGTCCTATTTTGATGGAAACAAGCCTAAATGATGATGATAATACGTGTATTGAACAGTGTACTGCATATTGATAAAAGTTAGACTAAATGTTAATTTTTCTCGGAAATTTATTAGAATACTTTTTATGCAGGTTGCAGCTCTGTCAGTAGCACTATTCCGTGCTCTCAATCTAAGAACCCGGTAAGTATATTTGCAGTCTATTATTTTCTTACGTCATGAAACTATGTTTTTGATATTGAAGTGTTTTCCTTTTTTTGGTCAAAAAGTTTTATTTCTTTTTGTGCTGGCATGAAGATCCTACAGTATTAATGTTGATGATATTCTTGGTCATTGAAGTTATTTTCTCCTTTGCTACTCAACTTGCTGAGTAGCAGGGAGGTTTAACAACTGTTCTTTAATGTTCTGTAAAATGACTTGCGAAGTCTAAGCTGTGGTCAATACTAATGGAACCAAACATGATTCCTGTCATTTAATCCATGTCTTCTCGGAAATGCAAATATAAGTAGACTTCTTTGGCGAACCTTATATAACTGTGATTGATTTAAGAAAGTTATATTTTGGGGTGAGCCAACCCCTCATGTCTGTTATAATTGTCACTGTTTTTGAAACCAAAACCGAACTAATTTACCGGGGAAATGAACCAATATTTAAATTGAACTGACTACCAAATAGGAACTTAATCTAATTTCTTTGTTTTGGTTGGTCAGATTATTTGAATTGGACCTTGGGCGATTGGGCCTATGTTTCCTTTTCTTAATTGGGTTATTATTCACCGTTGCTTTATTTTTTAGAATTGGCTGAGTATTTAATAAGATTTGGTAAGTAGTAAAATTGTAGCCTATGAACAAATAAAGTAATACATGATGTTGGGCTTAAATGAACATTTAGTAAAAATAACAATCACTAGCATATTAAAACTCAGGAATGAAGTTGCTAAAGTAACCAAATTACAACAAGCGCATAGAATCTAAAATGCAAGTCAAGTAACAAAACAACAAAAAGAGAGAGTCATAAAGAATCCAACCACAACCAGCTTACCAATCAGTAGCTCACCTGCCCTCACTGAAAATTCCACATTCATGATAAACCATCACCATCTGTGCGCCATTTCAAGTTCAGTAAGGAACCTAGAATGATAAATGTCTTCTAAGAAAATTTTAAATTGCAATGATCCAAAGGAGTGACCATTGCCAGAATAAAAACAAATTCTAAAAATTCACAAAAGAAACAAATTAGTATAAAATAAGTACTTGCGTGAAGAGTGAAAAGTTAAACAAATTTTAAACCGCATTGCATCTGGGAGATCACCTGATGAGGAATTTGTTTAAGGACCAAAGAAGACTAAGAAAAATACTTTTGGCGGAAGCTGTATATGTTCCCCAATTACCATGCCATACAAATAATTACAAGCAAGTATATATAGTAAAAAAACGCCCCATAACTACTCAGTCTACTTAACTTCATTGGTTATGTGAACAAAAATCCTGTTTAGAATGAAACCATTGAAGACAAACACCATAACCAGTGTACCAAAAAGCATAAGCTGATAGGTTTTGGGCCGGTAATGTATACTAAGTGCCTTTTGATAGCTGCTTGATGTTCCTTTCTTCTTGCAACTTTATATCAGCATAGTCAGTTTGTGAAAACTTATTGTGCAATGCTATCTCCAGTTAAGCGGCTATAGATATGAGCACTTGTAATCATATGTAGCTTGATTACTGGTTAGAGTGTATGTATATCCCATGCAATTAGTTGTGCATATTCTTTTTTGATGATCCAGGATTTATTTTTCTTCAATTTCGTCATATCTAGCTAGTGTTCTGTAGGAGACGGACCTCCTATCTGCAAATATATTCTATGCATGTTCAACATAATTATGGAGCTAAGTTGAGATTCAATGCTAATTTATAATTTTAATTAGAGAACTCCATGACCGCAGACTTTTTTGTTTTTCAGAATTTCATTTCTCTTTGGCCTCACTACAACTACTAAATCACTGCATGGTAGCAAACAATCATTTCGCCATTCAACTTCACTGTATGGTAGCAAACAATCTTTCATTCAATGTTGCAAATATAAAAAACAATCTTTCATTCAATGTTGCAAATATAAAAAAGAAAACCACAAAAGAAATGGAAAAAAAGAAACTCAGCTCACAATTCATTTTTAAACATCTGTCTTGATGGCTTTGTTTTAGGCTTCTGTGTTTACACAAAGTGCAGAGATGAAGATAAAGAACTTGCCATGCCAATAAATGTGTAAATTTGAAAGAATTTCTTACAGTACCATTATAGGCCGCTAGTCTAGTCTCCAAATATACATGCTTATATTCCTGAATCATGTGAAAGTGATTGAGTATTCAGTCTGATATATTATCATCAGGCTCTAAGGAAACATTTCTGCAGAAAATAAAGAGTTGTAGACATACATCTTGTTAGTATGCATTCTTCTATTGTTAAGATGCCCCTGAACTTTGAAATTGCTCTATTATAGTTTTTGTTTTGTAGGTCAGGTTCTTATTTTATAATGAAGATTTAGTATGAGAACCAAAACTTATTTAGCATAATAGATACATACAAAGATTTGAATAATTTTTTCAGTTCTTTTTAGGTATGTGTCCATTCTAGATGTGGCTTCTCTGAAGCCAGATGCTGAGATGGCTGGAATATCAACCAATGATGCACCTCGGATGGACACAAAGTTATTTTCTTCCACAACCACTGTCGCAAGTTCTTTCAATTCTTCTGCCAATTCGTTCGATATTGCAAAGGAACACAATGGTCATGAATTGCAAAGAGGCAAGCTCCATAAGAAAGAGACCAACTCAACATGCAGGAAGAATCTGCTTAAAGATGTTAACGCTGTTAATCAGACAGATGATAGATCCAGTCATTCTAGTGAAACAAAATCATGCAGCTACAACTTGGATTCTTGTCCTACCAAGTCTGCCCCTGCATCAAAAAGAAAAGGAGATTTAGAGTATGAGTTGCAGATGGAAATGGCTCTTTCTGCCACCGCAGCTGGGACTCATGACAGTAAACCGGGTTCGGAATTGGAAGTTTTACAGAGTAATTCGTCTTCTCCTGCTCCGCCGTTGAAGAAACTGAAGAAAACTAACCCTAGAGTTTCAACTAACAGTAGCTCGAGTGGTGCTGTTTGGTCGAGGAAAAATGGGCCTCCTTTGTATTGGGCAGAAGTCTACTGCAGCATGGAGACATTGACTGGAAGGTGGGTGCACATTGATGCTGCCAACGGAGTGGTTGATGGTGAACACAAAGTAGAAGCTGCTGCTGCTGTGTAGAACGCCCTTGAAATATGTTGTTGCTTTCGCTGGAAATGGCGCAAAGGATGTTACTCGCAGGTGTGCCTGCTACCTTTTCTCAAATTTTTGATTTCATTGTCAACACACTAAATTGAGCCTACTGTCAACGTTGTAGGTTATGCATTCATCTGCTTTGATACGTCAGGTGGAGATTGTTAATTATTTTTCTTCCTGAATGACTGCTATTATACTGTTTGTTGAAAGAAATTGTTTCATTTTCTCTTAAGAACTTCAGGTGTATGTATCTTTTGAGCCGTGGAAGCAAAATAGTAGAGTCAACAATTCTTAAAAATGTTCTCAGGTGTATACTAATTTATAAACAATATTTGAATTATTATTATTTCATACGTTAGTTAAGATGAAAAAAAATATAATTATTTTTTAACATTTTGATTAATAGAAGTTAAATTGCATAAGAGCTTATTTTTCTGTGCATTTCATAAAATTAAAATCTGTGTATGCAATGACTGTGCATGAGTATAATTTGTTGTGTTCCACTTTCAGAAAAATATTGTATAACAATAGCTGGTATATTATATAAGTGGGATATTTATAAGATACATTCCAACTTATATAATGCGTGTA